>QNGE01009870.1:0-11697 GCA_008508345.1 Paragonimus westermani
AATCCAGTTCTGTCGAAACTGAACAGCTCCTTCGGGGCGTGCTTTTTCACAGAACGCTTTCATAGCTCCGGCGATTTGTTACCGATGTTCGTTAGGATCATTCGTCTGACACAAACTGGGCAAATTCTTCCCCAACGCCTTTTGGTAAGCATTCTTTACATCCTCATCGCAAGAATGCCAGTTAAACACTGGCAAGAGAAAGTCGTGGTCGATTAGTAATGTCACTGATTTTCCGACGCGACCGGGACGTTGAGGCGGCGAGTTGGAAGACCGCACGAGACCATCCAGGCTATCACCAAGGGCGTGTTCAACGGTCCGAGACTCGCAATAGGAGACATTGAGGGTCTTCAAATTTGAGCGACTCAGATGGAGGGTTGTCAGTTGACGCTTTCCCAACTGAAACATCCGTCTGAGTTAAGTTGTCCAACCAACCTTCTGCGCATCCGCGTATCTCGAAGTCTAGTAACCTATATGGTCAACTCATCCCCCGTTCATTCCATTGCCGCATCAATGAAACTGAGACCGCGCGCTTCCGCCAGGACTCTCAACGGATGCCGCGTGCGTCAACCGTCGTCGGATTGGTAAATAAGCCACACCAGTGAGCAGTTTGTGGTGACGATCATGATTTGCCGACATGCCGGTGATTTGGAAACATGTCATTAGAAGGGAGACGCGAAGTTCTGAGCGAAGTGTGAACGATGCTTTGTCCAATGCCAAACCACACAGCCAAGTATTACAAAGAACGGTTGTTCGGTTCTGAGGCTGAACGATCTGTTGCTCTTAAAACCAAACCCGGGCGTGCCCTACGCTCATATCACATTGCTATAAGGGTACACGAAGGGTGAGAGCAGGCTTAACACCTGACTAGTGTGTTCCGGAAATTCTGGGTCAGAGAGTACCTACCCTCCATCCGGGCGTATCATAAGTGGACGAGGGTTGAACAAGATGTGCAGAATGGTGACCTTGTTCTACACATCGGATGCACTCGGCCCGTGGGCGTTTGACCCAAAGCTGTGGTAAGTGGGGCAGTGAAGGGTGCCGACAATCACGTCAGCGAGGTGTACTTGAGAACAAGAAGCGGCACGGCCAACAGAGACGTGAGATCCGTATGTCTCCTGGAAGAAGCAGAGGGTAGCGGCGGTGTCAGCGAGTGAGGATCAGATGCAAGAAAACCAATTCACGATACAGACTCAACCCGCAGCCACATGAGTGGTGGGAAACCATGCTGATTTCAAGGACCGGTGTTGAAGTAGCTGCTTGCGTGAGTGTTTGATGATTGTTACTTGTTTATAGCACGTTGGTGGCCACATTCACTGCCTCATTTATTCCATTCTCATTGATTCGTCTTCTTACGGTGGGATTCTTCATATTGGTTACGAGGTTTACTTACATTTTGACACCACCGTTCAAGTTTCGCGCGTGACAAAGCGTTTCTCCTCTGAAGGTTGATCTTGATGTATTACTGAACCGTGATACTGTTTGCTTGTGAAGCTTGTTCCCGCGTAGTTTTCCTTCCTTGCGTTTTCTTGCAGGACATTTGTTTTTATGTATCCTGGACTCTTGCATTTTGTCATATCTATGCTTCGTCCTCGGACTTATCTAAGGCAGCAGTTCTTCCCTTACAGGTTCATTAACGATTGGAACAGCCTTCCTTCCGAGGTCGTCAGCAGCGCTTCCAGGGATCGTTTCAAAGCTTCGCTCGATGCCTATTCACCTAAAATTGCATTAGGTGAGTAATCGTACGTTGTTCTTGGTATTCACCGTAATCCCCAAGAGCGGTGCTGAACCCTGTTTTCAATGATTGCCTTTCAGGTCAACAGACGCCCGCTGACACTGAGCAAAGAAAACCGACTGGATCCGGTAACCTCGGGCCGCTGCCTGGAACACGCGTCCCAATCACTGGGTCGCTGTGCCTCCGTCCGCCAGAAAGACTCTGTTCAAAAGTGCTCCCACTCCTCGCGCATTACATTACGCGTACCGTTAATCTCGGAACTTTCATGTTTGGTGCATTCAATATCGAGGGTTTTTGTTGTCTTCCACCATTGGGTTATCCTAATGTTTTTGTACATTAGCACCTCATCACTAAGGAACTCGCCAATACGACCGTCTTTCTTTTGGATCTGAGTCGTTTGCTGGACGGGCTCAGAATTCATAGAGGCTCCTTTCCTACAGGCGCGAGTGTCATGGATCCAGCATATCAATAGACGTAACCAGAAGACTCAGCGTTGCTCGGACAACCACTGGATACCTCCGGGACTAATATAGGTAACGATGGGAGAAAAAAGTCTGTGCAGTCCTTGTGCGCTATTTTACAATACACTACACATTTTTTATTTCCCTACGGAGCGCACTAGCGTCGGACTTTTTTCTAATCGCGTATATTTTCGACGACGCACTCTTCCACTTCACGAGAAACGGTGTTAAATTCACATAGACATTCATGCATTAAATCAAGCGCAAGTTAAACAACAGCTTCAGTTACACTGTGACGAGTACATTGTTGGAGTCACAGTGCAAAGATGTCGATAAACAGATCGTTGCCTTCTTTTGTTGCCCGCAATCTCGCCTTCTGAATCCACCGTTGAATAGTTCCCTTGATGTCCGCGTGCCATACGCCGGGCAAGCCTTCTTAATGATGGATTCTATGTTTAACAGGTGATCACTTTTAATGATCGAACGATGGCTGCGGCCAGGAATGAGAAGGCAATGGAGACACGATTGTTTACTCCTCTCCAGTTTGTGGTTACTGTAACTTCATCCGTCAACAATGTTCTCATAACACTACAAGTGCACTCACTCATGGGTGTGTCGCCGACACTGCTGAGGAAGGTCGCCTGCGCACTGTGAATCGGTGAATCTGAACATACCAGCTGGTTATATACTTCCGCTTCTTCCGGCTTCATATTCAGCGTTTTCATTCCCCTCTGGACTGCATCGGGAATCGCACGGGGAGTGTGCGGTCGATGACGTACTGAAAGCTGCATGTTGGAATCGCAGTGCATTCACTTCAAGCTGTAGTGAGTGTAACTCCTCGCGGATTCCGAGGTTTAGCAGAAATAAGTTCTCAATTACACCTGGTGAATACCGTGAATAGTTGTATCAGACAAACGTACACTCCAACTCTCTCACTTCTTTGACAGTGTCATTTTTGCACACCGCCTCACTATGTTGGAGCTAAATGTTCACTGAATGATATTCCACCAATGATATACCTGGAAGCAATAGGGCTGGAGAAAGTGGACATCTTCTGCTTTGATCCCAGTGTCCATCGTATTGGAGATGGAGATGCGTAGTAAATTATGTCCGTGGCGTCAGGCGATGGCATGTCCGATAACTGTTCCAGTATTCGTTGGTATGTGTAAGCAACTTGCAAGTCATCTAGAAAATGTTAGAAAAATCGAAAGCCCATATCTGTTGCGCCATGCACCTTGACTATGTACCGCTTCGAAACAGTGAGTGCTGTGATTCCACACAATAGCAACTTGTGATGCCTCGTGAATGCCATTCGCGACCAGAGCGCCAACCCCGGCTGCGTAATCCACGACCCGTTCACTATCCCCACGCCTTCATCCTTGAACTCCAACATCTGAAAATGAAAGTGTTCACTGGCAGAAGCATTGTGTTGTCGCTCAAGAAAACGGAATAAAATTAGGTGGAACTTTTTTTGATGAAAATTTTCCAAGTGTGCAATACTGGGTGAAATACATAGCTGTCCTTCAATGGTAGAAGCAAACCTTTACACTGAATACGTTCACGGTCTACCCAGCAGGCGGATGTGTATATATGGGGACACAGGAAAAATGTTCAGTCTGCCGGAAGGCAACATGTCGTCAAAAATTCGCAAAAGGTTGAAAAACGTTGTATGCCAATGCGTATCCCAGCCAGGGAGGCGATTAACGCAGGCAGTCCATCCACCAACACCCCGTTGTTGGGCTCGACGTCACAGTATATCCCGCTTTCGTGAATGAACTCACCTTGTTTGTTCGCTGCTATAGGAATGGGTGTTGTCTCTGCATCATCCACGAGTGCACTGTCATCTGGCAGCTGTACATGCATCTTATCCGTTATGCGTCGGAAGATCTGCGGAGTGAGCACACTTGAAAATCACTGAATAAGAGCCCAGCGGCCCGTGTAGTCTGAGGTCTCCACAAAGGTGGATGACACATCAGAAGCTGAACACAAGCTCTGGTTCACCGTAGAGAGCAGCAAAACTGAACCACGGTGTTTCGCAACAAGGACTCCACGAAATCCATATATTGCAGGCACCGCTTTGGACAGCAAAGTAGGTGGGTAAAAACTGAAAAGCTGAGGGAGTTTTCGTGAATTTTGTCATTCCCTACTTCTCTCAACGTCACTGAACCGATGTACGACAGGAATTGCCGAAAGTCTGTTGCCTTCCAACGGTCGCAGTCCACCGCTGATCGACATTTTCTGGGAAACACATAAGTCAGAGGCCTTCTCAGCCTCATCAAAATACTGTTCAGCTGAGTCATGTGCGATGATCTCAGACAGATTCACCTTTCTTTTAGACATGCTCTCCGTAGGTTCATCGAACGTTTCATCATTCGCAGATACACCATACGCGTGTGATTTAGCGCGTATGCCAGGATGGGAAAAATTGTGCAATGTCTCAAACACTGCGCGGCGAAAAGATGCAGGCACTACAAGGCGAGGTGTGTCCTGTGAAGTGTCACAGAGGATTGTTACCTTTGAAGACCACTGAAACGGAAGTTGCTTAAAGGAACTTGGCTCAGTGTAATCACGGATAGTTCTAACTTTATCCGTGGGTGAGGCAATTTCATTTTTTGATAACTCATGGTCCAGAAATTCTATCGCGACCTTACCTAGTTCGCATTTGGTGGGATTACCTGCGACACTGTGTTGGGTCAGACGTTCCAGTAAGGTGATGGGATGAGTGACATGTTCTTCTTGCGAAGAACTGACTACTAAAATATCTTCCAGATAAGGGTAGACAAAGTCCAAACCACGTGTCACTCCATTTATGAAGCGTTGGAAAGTTTGATCCGCGTTGCTCGAACCGAATGACATTAGAAGAAATCCGAAAGGGCCAAAGGGAGTTAAAACTGCGGATTTCGGTATGTCTGACTACCGGGATCTGGTGATATGCGCACACAAAATCTATCTTGCTGAATAGGGTTTTCCCGTGTGAGCAAGTCGTTGAATCCTGTATGTATGGGATTGGATACTTGCGGTAATCGCCGCATGGGCGCCAGTCATCTGACTTCTCAGAGACCACGTGCAACGGTGAGGCCCACGGACTCTCGGAAGTGCGTATTATTCCGAGTTCCAGCATGTGCTAGAAAACCGCCCTGGAAAGATTGAGATTGTCGGGGGCCAACCGGCGAGGTCGTGGAGAGACGGGGGGGCCCTAGTACAGACGGGATATCGTTCGATATGCGCACGAGCTGTGTGAACTTATTAAAGAGGTCCACATATTGTCTGGGGGCAGCGGGTTAAGCACATACGGGCGTTATGGCCGAAACTGTTGCATGCGTGCCGAGTGTGCTCAGTTTAGTACTAGAATCGATTAACAGACGGCATCTCGTATCAACAAGAAAGTCGAAATGTCGGAGAAAATCGATGCCGATCATAGCGAAAGCTACCGCGGCAATTGTGAACACCCAGCAGAATGTCCGCTTGAGGCCAAAGTTAAATGTTAACGAACGCCCCCCATAAATAGATATAGAGGTGCTGTTTGCCGCACGGAGCTGTGGGCTGTAAGGGTGTTGCACCTCGTCTTTTGGAGACGGGATTACACTTACCTGCGCTCCGGTATCAACCAAGAGCGTGGTTCCCGTATCCACACCCATCACGACTATGAGGCGACAAGGTGCAACGCCGACGACGTTAGTCGCCATTACGGGCCGGCGTGGAAGTTTCCCTGCCTGATCGCTAGATAAGTGCACGGCTCAACGCACCTGGTGGATCGCGTGCCAAACGTTGGTGGCACCAACAATAGTTCGGTTGCGACGTCGTGCGCCTGGGCAATCTGCTTCGTTGCCGGCGTGTTGGACGACCTGAAGGGATTCCACTATAATCGCGGCGCATAGCTGCGACTTCCGTCCACAGCGCTTAAACGTTCGGTGCTGATGTAGATGGGTCACCTTCATTATGTGACGGCACATATATCACCGGACCTAGCGCCTAGGCTGAGGCGTTAACCTGGTTGAGGAGCAGTTGAAAACGTTCTAGTACCTGGCCGGTCATCTCTGCTGCTTCCGCTAAAGGCTGAGATCTTGCGATAGATACGGTCGCCCGCGCCGTCTCCGATAGTCCCTGTATCCATAGTTTGCGCAGGAGATACTCGTTCATGCGCGACGTGCCTGGCAGTTTTCGCATCTCCCAAAGTAGGGTCGTGAGGTATTAGTCGCCCCGCTTTAGCTCGCTAAGTAGCTGTTGCAGACGAGTCTCCCAAGGGGTGACTCGGTTTATTACAGCTTCCTTAAGAGTTTCGTAGCTATTCCCTGTGGGCTGGCTCAATAACACATCTTGGAGCTGTGTCGTGACCTTTTTCGGCGAACAAGATACTAACTGGCCGAATTAAGCCCGGTCGGGAGAGACTCGGTTATTGTAGAATTTTGCCTCTAGGTGTACGAACCATAGAAGAGGGTCCATCTCAAAGAACCGTGAGACTACCGGTGATATGGCTACCGTGGGTTACTCGAGCGGCTTAAAATCGTTAGCTAACATGAAAATGAAAAGTAACGGTTGCACAGTGATATACAATTAAAACGGTGATATGAAAATAATATAACCAAAATATATAACGAGAAACATCCTTCCGGAAGTACAAGGCAAAATAACGATACGGAACGGATTCACCTGAAAACGGCAGTGTAACCACTTGTTCAAATAAATATAGAGCTGACCAGTTGTTGGAACTGATCAAGAAAATAAAACTCAGTCAGTTATCACTATCGACAATCGATCGATAATGGAAAGCCAAATCTCAGCGCGTTGACCCCGTGTATTATAACCGACCCTGAAAAATAGTGTATACATAGAAATACGTCAAGCTAGCGAGGCACGGAAAAAGTTGTGTTTCCAGCCCCGGGTCAGATGTTACAGAATGGGTAGCATGACCGAAACAAGAGCAGGTTCGAACCCAAAATCACAGAAGACGAACACATGAATACGACTATCGGGATATTATCTATTATAGTCGCTACATACTGGCACGATGGTTCGTCGGATTTGGTGCTGTGCATCTTCCGGGAAGACGTTAAATTTCATTGTGCTCCAAGTTTGCCAAGTATTTTCTGTTTGGCGCAACTTTCGTGTTAAAATTGAGTCCTCTTGCAAGTACATCTTGCTCTTAGGTGGATAATGGATGGTTTGATAGGTTTCTGATCCACGTATAGTTGCTGGAGTTGACATACTTCTTCAACAGTCTGGAGAGCTTTTATTCGAGAGCTATTCTCTTCTCATTCCTGTTTCTTGCTACTCGCTGTCCTATTGCTGCCTCTAATTTCTGTGACTGATGTTTGTCTATTATTTGCTCACAGTCCTCTCTTTTTGGCTGCCACGCTGTTCTCGTATTTTTGTAACAGATTGTGAGCACCGGTCACTAACATACATAACATTCGTCTCCCGTTCTGTCTGGCTATTTCCCAAGCTTGTGGATGAATGAGCGGTGGTCTGAAGTTGATACTTAGCGGAAGAATGTTTTGACGCAGGCATTTGTGCAGGAAACGTTTGCAACCTAAATGCCAACCTCGGTGAACATATCAATACCAGAACCATCAACTCGAGCTACGAACAACACCATCACTGTTCCCAACCATCAAGAATCTACATGGGCGCACAACGCTGGGAGATGTGAATTGAGAACACAAAGCAGTAGTGACGGAAACAGGTACGCCGAAGGAGGATGCCCAGGTTTCCACAGATGCCCGTGCGATATTCTCGGCTGAGATGTCGCGTATGGACGTCGCTTGTGGCCAGCGTGTGGAACGATCGATGCAAGTTAATAAATGATTAAAGCCGTTCGATGGTGGGAGTGGGCCTACTTCCAGGTACACTGGAAGTTCCAGGTGTGGTGATGGTGTGCCGGTGTACCTTACTTCTTTGCCAGGACGAAAATGTTTGGCCCAATCGCGTAGGTCCTTGCGCATGTTCGGCCAGATAGAGTGGTCAGTTATAAGTTGGCGGTAGCGCGGATGCTGGGATGAGAGAGAGTGAAAATAGTCGAAAATATTTCGCCAGTAAACAGAGGAGACGTAGGGTTTAGGTTTCAAAATATTTTCTTGATCCCCAGTGCAGCAGGGTCAGGTGAATAATTTGAGGGATGGATGAGAAAGCAGCTGATTAAATTCTTCATCGTTCTATAGGGCCGCCGCCATGGTCTCTAGTTTGATAAAAGATGCCGATAACTGGTGGACTTGCACACGAGGTAGAGCATCTGCGACTAGCTTGCTTGGACCATCGATGTAACGGATGTCCGTCGTGTACCGAGAGAGAAAGTCTGAGTTACTAGCCTCTCCCTCTCAGGGACTACCTATCTGGCGCAGTGCTGAAGGAGTGCGTCAACGGTTTGTGATCAGTAAGGATGGTAGACTGGCGTCCTTTCAACACCTGTCGAAAATGCCTAACGGCGAGCTAGATAGCCAGCAGTTCTCTTCCGAATGTACTCCACCTCGTTTGGAAAGGCTGTAACTTCAGGGAGACAAAAGAAAGTAGTCGGACTTCATTGCCATTGACCTGCTGCAAATCGGCGCTGACAGCAGTCTGCGATGCGTTGGTCTTCGGAAAAAAAAGCGTGCGCGTTCGTCAGCACTGAGATAGCCGAGAGATGTGACGTTTGCCAGGGACTGGTTTACAGATGTGAATGCAGTGGTGGCCTCTGGAGCGAGGACGAATTTTCTGGGGTTATTCTGCAACAAATCAGTCAGAGGTTCCAGCATGTCAGAGCAAGTGGTGATAAAGCGACAATAATAATTAACAATCCCCAAAAACCGACAAAGACTCTTGCTAGACTAAGGCAATAGATAATCCGAAATTGCGACGGTTTTCACCGACAATGGCCTGATACCGTGTTTGTCGATGCGATGACTGAGAAGTCGATGGAGTAAGCACCGAAGACGCATTTGGTTATGTTGTTCGTGACACCATTTTTAGTTAAACGTTCGAAGGCAGACTTTAGGTGAGAAAGGTGCTCCTGCGCATTGTTGCTGGCAACAAGTATGTCATCACTGTAGACAAACACAAAGTCTAATCCGCGTGAAACTTGGTCCATGAAACGTAGAAGTGTTTGGGCATCATTGCGGAGGCCAAAAGACCTGCGAATGGGGTTGTGATTGCTGTGTTAGCTATGTCATTGGGAGCCACAAGGATTTGATGGTACGCCTTGATTAGTTTTATTTTGAAAAAGATGGTTTTCCCGGAAAGACCAGTGGAGATGTCCGGAAAATGCGGAATCGGATAACGGTCTGGCACGGTGGCGCTGTTCAGTCCCCTGCAGTGTTCGTGGGGACCATGTGCAAAGGCGATCACCACGGGCTATTCGAAGGACGAATGATTCCCAGAAGTAGCATTTCCGCAAATTCCGCTTTGGCGATCTTCTGCTCTCCCGGAGCCAGTCGGCACGGACGTGCTATTTTGGGTGGTCCCTTGGTGATGATGTGATATGAAACATCATGTTTTTGCATCGTGGTGTTAGGTGTAGGTTGACAGATTCGTGGGAACTGTTTCAGCAGAACTCTATGCTGGTTGGCTTCCGGTAAAGCCATTCGAAGTCCGATCGAGTTGATGGTGGTGGCTTTACAATGAACACACAAAGTAGTGGTGCTGTCAACGAGTTTTCGGCGGCTGAGATCAACAGCCAAACCGTACCTGGTGAGAAAATCGATGCCGATAATTGGGTGTTGAACGTCGGCGATTACAAAAATTCAAGGGGAACTTCGATGCAGTCCAAGGTCGACCGTCAAGCGACGTTGACCGTGGGTCACAAAGTTGGAATTGTTGGCCGCCTGTAGGGTGTACTCAGCTGATTTGAGATCACGTTCAATTTTACCTGAGGGCATAACGCTGACTACTCCACCGGTGTCAGAAGGAAACGAAGTCCGGTGGAATTATCTTGGACATGAAACAGGCGACTTATGGGTTGACCAGCAGCAGCTGTCGCCATTACTGGTCGGTCGGGTCGTTTTCCTGAATGGTATACACTCAGTGCGCGGACTGCTATATGTACATGGGGGTGTGCATTTGCGGGCATTGTTACCGAAACGTCTGTGGTAGTAACAGATATCAGAGGTTGGAGAATCAATTATGCGAGGTTGCGAGCAGGAGTGGGGTCGAGTGCGCGAAATTTTTCGGCCCTCCATGAGACGTCCAGCTAAGTTATCCAGAGTGAGTGTTAGCTGAGACACCTGCCTTTGGAGATTATCAAGCGTTTCTTGTTGTGTATTGGCACAAGGAGGAGGGTTTTGCAAATTGTTGAAGGAACGCTTGAAGAAACACTCGTGAACCTTTTCCGTCGTCTCTGCTAACTTTTCTAATGGGGTGTCGCGGTCCTGTCCTGACAAAATGACCGAACTGTTGATCAGGAGGCATTCGATCCACAGTTGCCTGAGGGTGGAATCATCTATACTGTTACGGCCTACCAGGGACCTCATGTGGCAGAGCAATCGAGAGGGGGTGCGATCACCCAACTTGACAACGGAGGGTAATTGTTGGAGCTAGACCTCATCTGACACCGTGGTACGCTTTAAAACAGCAGATTTGAGTTTATCGTATGGAGACACAGTTGGCATAGGGTCAAGTATGTCAATTACTTCGGACGCAATATCTGTAGGCATCTGCGCGGCCACATAAGAGAACCTGGTGGATTGTGAAGTGATTGCACGAAATCAAAAAAATGCTTCCACCTGAGTGATTCAAACGCGGGGATTCGAAATACCGAATGCATGTAATTTAAGTTTAATTGCGTTATCGTAAAATAAACTAGTTTCGAAATCAGAAATCATTGCAAAATATCGGGAGCTCTGAGCTCACACATAACAGAACCAACAAGAAAACGTATATGTATGAAGGAGAGTACGTAAATGTATGTAGTGGACTGCCGAATTACTCGAGCATGAACCTGAGCCAAATGACTCACAGTATTTTGCGAAGGTGCGCTGATTTAGAAATTCCACTACAGTGAATGAAATATCCGACGGACACGATCCGTAATGTTACTTCTAAGAGATTTTGGCTGAGACAGATTATTAGTTCCGTTGGTATTCTATCCTCTTGAAACCCGACCTGGAGCGACATGGAACGCATACAAACCCACTGTTCACGATCTAGGAGGTATATTTTGAATTATTGATTATCGTGTCATTCGATTCACTTTTTTCAAACACGGATTGTACAATTGAGTTGGATAAGTGCAAAAAGAGCGAACACTTGGAAGAATAAAGCAGAAAAAATACTGTACAACACGCTCCACGTTCCAGGATGATAGGGTTATTACTGACGGGCCCGTGTGTATTGACACCTATAAGTGTTGACTGTAGACATGATTTATTGTTCGCTGGCAAGTCAAGAATTACAAGATCAATCCAAAAGTCGGTAGTAATTTGTTTGAGAGGTGCGTGACGTAACATCGCACAAAACAGACGGTTATTTGTCAGGTGTCAATAAGTCCGACTACAAAGATAACAAACTCCCGCAGGTGGAGCTTGAAAATGGACA
>QNGE01009872.1:0-11684 GCA_008508345.1 Paragonimus westermani
GCGGTCGAATGCATGTGCGCTAATGGTGTCAGCCTGTTTCAACCGTCGCAGAGCCCCTTTTCAACTGCTACCGCCTCATCCTTCCCGGACTTCTTCTTCTGTTATTTCGTCTTATCGGACAAAATATTCATCATTTTTGAAATATAATCATCCCTGTTCAACAGAACAATTACGGCCCCATTAACTGGTCTTGACGTCATAATCTACTGATTGTTTTTCAAGGCCGTAAGCCTCTCTAAATAGGACTTTGCGAGTAGTCCATAAGTTGAGGTCCTACGACCTAGGTATTTGTAGCAAGCATCAACGAGAGTGGATTTGAAGCGTTCAGAATTCAGTTCGGAAGATGGACATAACTCCTGTAACTGATTGTTAAATTGTTTCAAAATGAGTCTCAAGGTCAAGTTGCCTATGTTTACCACCGGGATAACAGAACTTTGGAACCAGTAAAAATATTTCAGTCAACCTTTTACTCACTGTCAAAGAGCAAAAATTATTAACATACCGCTCAGGTTGTTTAGGGAATTGTATCCTCAGCGTCTTCGGACTGAATCTCAGGAGTATATTTGTCCGCTTCCTCTCAGTTGATCTTTCTACGATCTTCTGCACATGGGACTCGAAGGTGGTTCTTTCCAATTCTGGTAGGTTCTGGACCATTTGGTAACGTTGGGCTTGAATACGTTCGAATTCAGTTAATCTTGAAGTATTAGTCTCCTGTTCATTCTCTGCATATCGTTTCAGTGACTTACTGGTTGGCTGGATTCGGTTACGATGAAGAGACTTCCAATAGGTTGAGGGGTATTCATTCTTATCAATATATTCGGATAGAAACTGAACAGTTGTTATTGTTCCGGCTAGTTTGGCGCCAAACTTTGAAAATCTAATCCTATTTATATACACATTTACTCGTAAAGTTTTGATGAGTTAACAAAATGGAAGAGCGTACTGATGAAATTCGTGCAACGACTTTCGCACAGTCCACCGAGGACAGCGGGATCAAATAGATTTTAGGATTTAAAAATATCTACCCGAATTCTTGTATCGTTAGAAGACCTCCTTCTCCTAGTAAGGATAGGATCAATCTGTTAATGCCCTTAAAGTTAAGCGCCCAACCGACCGCCCATAGATTGTCGAACTGACCTAATTCTCCCTCTGTGACTTCGTTTACTCGGCCGTGCCTCCCGATGTATACCTCACGTGATTGGTTATTAACCCGTTCAAACGAGGCTACTCCAGGATTTATTGCCGGTTACTTGTGACTTACACCTATACAGGCTCACTCGAAGCGTTCGGTTTTGCTGCCCTAAGCAAACCATTGATCTACAAGGCGCAAACATCCATGCAGTGGGAGCTACACCAAACAAGGCCGATTTCCACTGAATTGGAGCTTAACTATAATCATTCGCATTATGTTCACGGTTCAGTGTCAGAGTTTTCATCTTTGGTACACTAACTTTCCATTTTAGTGCACTTAATTTCAGAACTTACTACTGACTGATAAATAAACTGAACGCGAGTCCTTGAAAACCTTACCAAATCCACGACGAGGTACATTCATACAAACACCATCCGTCGGGACAGTTACTCATCGGCTGATCAAGAAACGACTGCACGGAAAGGGGGTGATAGAGAGCAGGGTCACGTTAGGGTCACTTCGGGGATAGATCGATGGTGAGATAGTGAGATGGATTCACAAAAATTCTAACAGTAATGCACGTTTTCCAGTGGGATTACACTTGCAGGAGGTCAGATTTGGTCTACTTTGTGCTATACCAACATCTATAACCGACCGAATATGACATCTTTTGCATGGTGGCAGATGTTGCTTAACTTTGCAAAACTATCAGATTTATTCTGCTGGCCTAACTAAAATAAGTAAAATGATTTTGGCTTAAAATAACCTGAAGAAGATTTTTAATATCTGAGTCTGGTCTGCAGCAGGTATATCGTAGTTTGCTGAGTTTTGGTGAGCACTTTCGTGCATATGATACCCACTAAGGAATTTCATTAGCTCCGCTCTAACTTACACAATACTGTGTACTGAGGAAGGAATGATTTCTTGTCCACGCGAACTACATAATAATACGTGGGTAGCATACGAACCACAGAATGCAGTCACGGATTCCTGTTGATAACCATCGCTTACGGAATACCCCGTGATTCGGATCACTGTTCTAGTGGGTTTTTTCAAACCGTTCATGTGTACACGATTGACCAAATGACTTTCCTCACGAATGTTTATACCCAATTTGCACGCCCCTGATAAAGTGCCTCTAAATATCAAAAAGGGTGAACACTTCGTCACGTATCGTGCAACGCTGAGTATATGCCATTCGACCATTATGACGGAAGCTCACCGGATAGTTCGATACTAGCAGACCATGCAAGACTTTTGCTATCCGATTTTCATATAACCGGTATATCAAGAAACGGTGGACACGAACTGTTATTTTATTCGCCTACAAAGGTAATTTGATTTACTATAATATGCGAGCAAATGTGGAACTCATCATAATCGTCATCATCGTCATCACAATGTAGTTGTTATCATCATCACAGTGGTATGGATTCCAACGGTTTCAGTATCCACTTCTGACGTTCCTCCGAATTTGGAAGATAGTTCTACTAAGTGATCGTTAAACAGGCGTTATTGGAATTGCTGATGAGCGACAGAGCATTTCGTTTTATACATAAAATGAAGGTCACACATAAATGATCGCAAGTGTCACATTCTCTTAGATTTTTAAGTTAGTCATGCTTCATAAGACTTGGATCTGCCGCTTTCGCGTTACTGAATTGACCATCCCAACTGATCAGGAACAATCTGATAGATGCAGTATTCCTTCTAGCAAGGCCCTAGTCATAAAAGGTTACCTCTCTACGAAACTCACTTCTTTTAATGTCTTAAATGCCTACTTGTAGAATAGAGAAGGCTGTTCCTTATAATGACCTCACAAGTGCACAGTGTAGACGGCCCACCAAATGTGAGTATGTCTGCTGTTATTTTTTATGTTGGTGACAATTATCCGAAACCTCTCCACCCGAACCCGTAAATGTGCTTCACAATTGTAACGTGGCCGCTGAAACGACACCGACAAACTGGAAACAGAGAACATTCGGTATGATCTGACAAACGACTGCCTACACGTGGCTGGTATTTATCCTACTGTCAACTAAATTCTTCGTGTTAAGGAATTCTGGTTAGCATGAACTAACGTGGAGTTGTTCCACTTATTTGGGCCTCCCTTTTGCACGCAATTTTATATACGTCAACCTCGTTCACTGACTTCAACGCACTCCGTCAGCTTCCGACCATAAGGTGCTAAGTGAAACTGGGTGAACAATGTTGTCATCTCATGGACGATCTCTTCTCCTCAATCTTCCATAGCTTTCCATAATAAGGCTTAGAATGTAGAGACAGCTGGAAATCCACTTTATCTGGTTTAGTCAAAGACGGGTGCCAAGTCGCTGAGTATCCCTTTCTTATTAAAATCTCCTTGATAAATATTTCGGATAGAGACTTCGGAACTTGACTAGATACAGGTTGTGAATTTTGAGAGATTTCTGCTTGCGTTTTAGCAGATCTAGATTTTTCGTCTGGGCTTTTCACCACACTCTGAAGCGATCACCTCTTTCTCAGCGTCTTAGTAGATTGTCGTTTTTTTGCCTCTCTGTAAAATGGTTTAACCAAATTGAAAGTGGAACTTTTCTCTGGCTTACAATTAGATAGAGCAAGCTACGAGCCTAGGAATCGCATACTTCTGAAACTAAAACCGGCCTGTTCTTTATAGACCACGTAATTAATGCGGGACAACTAGTACTAAAAAACTTTTTTCAATGATAAAAATGGAAATACCATACCTCCGACATCTGTGTGACCTTCAACTCACGCTACTTTTACTTCAACCCCATGGCTTTTTCATTCTGCTTTGCTTTATCCACTACCCCCCGGCTGTCTGTTACTGATAAAAATTGTATCAGTGGAATGAAAGAATATATCTGTGTTTTAGATGTTTACAATCAAATCTACCTACATTCTTGACGTAGTGGACAGGTCTGTGGAATCTTGCAAACCGACATTACGGTATGCCAGCTATCTTAACAGTGCTCTGCATTTGACCTACTCAAGCTCTATGAGAATTTGTTGTTGTTCTTCTCAAGCACAACAGCCTATAAAATTGTAGTCACCATCTTTAAACCTCGTGATCTGTAACCATAACTGTGTGGGTATTCCGTTTACGGTATTTCAGAAAACCTAAATTGGCCACTTGTTTGAATCGGCAACCGAAGTCAAAATTAAAACAGTCAATACTTTACATGTTTGTATTTGTAACTTATCTAATTTGGTTCAAATCATTCCACAGGTTAAAGTAGTTACAACAAATCTCACGTTGTCAATAGTTCCTGTTCAGTTACTCCTGAACTGTCTCACTGTGGATGCATTATTACCTGTTGTGGCTTGCATGAAATGCATAACAATAAACATATGTATACTAACGTGGCCACCTATCCTGACCAGCGTTGTGCTCTCTCGGACAAACTGCTGTAAGTCGTGTTCTATGGATCTTACAATGTATGAAAAGCTTTCAAATATCAACTGGTCAAATTTGTACTTGCAAAAGATGCATAACTTTTACGTTGCGGTGTACACGTCTGAAACAGGTACGGACCTTTGATATTGCTGGTATATATTCAAAACTAATTATGAAAATCACTATTCATTGTCAGTGTGACCGTGGATTTTCCTACTGGACAATTCAACAAGCGCAATACTGGCTCTGATCGTCAATGATTCGTCACACGTACGAAGAATAAATAAAATGTCGTGACATCAAATTCCCTTGTTAACTGTTTGTTGACATGTGAGCGTATAAACATGTTACTAGAGAATCGACTTCCCTGTTGTAAGAAACATTAAACTAACCTTTTCAATTGCGAGGTTGAATTATATTTTTCACAAACGACGTGTTTTGAGTTACTAGTAAGTAGTATGGTGAACTTGTTAAATATAAGACGGCTGGTTTGCGAAAAATCAAAACGGTGGGCGTGTCATTGGTATCATGAAGAATATCACTTCTATTAATATTTCATTGAAGACTTTCGCAACTGAATCCAGACGAAGACAATTTGTAGCTTATCGCGAGTGAAAGGCGTCTACATGATTCATAATATAACGTTGATTTTGTAGACCAAGATGAAACTGAAAGCTAGTTCTCACTAAAGATGATATCAAAAGCTCCCGATACAAACGCTAATGTAATACTTTTTATTCTTTACAATAGATTTCAATCTTGCACTGATGAAAACTCCATTTCAGTGAATATTCCACGTCCCTGGAAAAATGTGAAAAACGACCATCATTTACGGGTTCCGGTTGCGGATGTAGGGGGAATGTTTTTATGAGTAGCCAGTTTTCAACGGCCTCGAGGATGTCTACTTGTGCAGGCTCAGAGGTTCTGGCCAGTCGTTTAACTTTTCCTCCAGTTTTCTCGAAACGTTAACAATTTCACCTCACAGAAAAATTTCAGGCCACCTCCTAAACTCTAGAAATTTTCTCTGTAAACCACCGAACATCAGCAAAAGCGAAGCCAAGTTGTAAGAGGACACAATTGAACAAAAACGCGACTTTGGCATGGCCTAACTTATGATACGGATATTGTTAATGAACGTCTGATTAAAGGATGTGATGATAAGAGTACTGGTTGGCATGAAGCTCCCAAGTATCCTTACGATGGATTGAGTAGTATGTGTTTACTGGTCAAAAATCACACGAATCAATAGTTAATGTCTCGAGATAGGGCTTAAACGAATTACTCGAAAGTGTCCACGATATCCAAGCTCATCCACGGACTTCATTCAGTCTGACATAAACGGGAAAAATGGTGTCGTTCTATCCGGAATTCTGCATCTGCGGTTGGTCTGATAAAATATATGGCCGGTGTATATAAGGTGTGCACACCAGACAAATGGGAACAACTACAAGACTCACAGTGTGTTATCGGTCAGTTCTCATCAAAAATCATATCACTGAAATCTTGTACTCTTTCGAATCAATTTATCATAATAGAAGGAAGATAGGCTGTGATATGTTTACACACTGTTTACTCTCATCATTTGCAACCGTAAAATACACCGATTATTTGCAACGAGCAAACAGAACTTTCAGGTGGGAAGTCGTGCGTTCACACCAAGTAGTACACAATCAGAACGGGCACAACTTAATTGGTTGCTTCAGGAAAGGTTGTGCACACAACGCGTATGCATACGAATCAGTTTAGTTCCGATGAAGTTTAACAACTTGGGGTTCAGTTAACGTGAAACTAACCTGAGAGAGCTGCTTGAATCGACGTGAGAACCTATTATCGTGAGATGTTTAACGTTCAGTACAACAGAATCGTCGAAACAGGTGGAACTCCATTAATGGAAACTTGGTAGACTGTTTTTGAATCAACGCACCGGCGACAGTCCTTTTCAATAAGTAATAATTGGAACGGTTAACGAGCTACAAAAACTGTTTCATCATCTCTGCCGGTGATGTGGTGAGTTAACCGTTTAAGTTTATAAAAAATAAAGGGGATAAAAGGCTAAAAACCAAAGAAACCGGGACAGCCGACCGTCAAGGTAGTCACAACGTCAGAACTAATTGTTCTTGAACAAAGTAAGAATATGGGTTTCTAACTGCTAGAAATTCTCAAAGATGGATGATATGCTTTCGGCTACTTTGGGAGTTCGGCGAAAATATACGGTGAATTTTAGCTGAATGACGGCTTTGGATTTGATGTTTCCGTAACGGTGAATTTGAGTTTCTTTCGTCCGTGGAGTTATACTCGCCTAGCGTTTCTCAGTGTGATCCCAGTCTTTTTGATACAAGCTGTCTGATTTTAGTGACCACTTGTCAGTTTGTTCTTTCTGTATACCTCATACAACCACATGTGTATTTGTATAAACCACATAGTGCGACGACCACTGTGGTTTTTTTATAGCTGAGGATACTGGAGAAACTCTCGTACGTTTTTCTTTGGAGATTTTGGCAGCTGTTTTTGCTCTCAATATGGTAAGTGCCACACGATTCTTAGTCACCTTTGACCATTACTCATCGAGGTAGGCTTCACATAAACTAACTTACAGTTATTCACTCTATTTTGAGTTGAGTTTTGCAGTATACTCAAACAATTGTCAATTGCTAGCAGGTGACTCACAATATACTTGGCAGCTTACTTAATTCTAACGGTACTTTAAATTCTGTGCTTAGATTCATTGCTGCGTGGGAAAATCGTTCTTCTGAAACCAATCTTATTTAGCAGAGTATAGTGAATTGCTAACTGCATGTGCAGTGTCTCTCAACTATTGCGTTCTTTACACAGATTATCTTATTAAGCCATCTAATTTAGGGGTGACCAGCAAATTGAGGGACGCAAATAGATCGTTCATTTTCTTTTTGTGTACTAATTTCAAGTTAATTCCACGGATACTTTATAGACAACTATTGAGTCTGTGATAGTGATTACGGTATGGTCCAGAAGATCATTTGTGTAAAGCACACTCAGAAAGCATAAATTTTACGGTGGGTATGTGCAAGTCAAGCAGAAACAGGATGAATCGACTATTCACTGTGAAACGGGTTGTTTGACAGGAAGTAACCGTTTGAAAATTCAACCGTATGACGTATGCACAAAAGCAGTTGTAATTTGACTTCATTCGTTGGGTGACTTTGACTTCTATCTGAGTGAGAGTTTCTCATCTTTGAGTAATCAATCGGAGGTAACAGGATAACAACCGGGTCACCTTCCGCAGCGATTGCAAGGCCGAACACCACCTAGAAGCATGATTGCCTCTCTTTAGACTATGCCTTAGAAAGATGAAACGCACTTCCAGTGCATTTGTTTGAATAGACCTGTATGAAAAATTCCACTTGTACGAATATGCTGCGGTCAAGTTTGAGTAACGTTCAAGTCATATTTATCGAATCCTCTGCAGCTTGTGGATGAACCTAGTCGGGTCAGAGATATTGAAAATGAAACAGTAACTTTTGGAGTAAGAATCCAAATACTAGAAACTGTTTACGGTTATCAGATAAGGGTGTCACTTCGAACGGACAAACAAAATTGACTGCGAAACCAAAACGGACCATTTGGATACGAAATCCACAACCATTGTTGAAGCCCCTCTACTAAACTGTTTTTGTCAGTTCAAGCAAATCAACCAGCCAACAGGCCAGTTTGCTGCGAGTTGTGTTGTACAGTTCACCGAAATTCCCGTAACCTAGTGCACAAGTTCCTCAGTGAGTAAAAAACGGCTGTCTCTAAGGGGAGGATAAGTTTGTTAGCCATCAGTAAGTCGTTTATTCCTGCTTCTTCATCTGTTCGTCAAATTCTTTTACACATACGTCTGACTCAGTTCTTTGGCGATAAAGTTTTACTAGTGGAAAATCGTTGATGTTTACAATAGATTATATGTTCATCTGTGTTCTGAGTACTTTGAAGTTTGCTGTGAAAACATACCACGGTTAAAGGTATCGCTTTGTTCAAAACACAAGAATTAGTTAGCTCGGTGTACTGATCTTTGATATAGTTCAATGAATCAACTTCAGTCGGGTTGAAGAAAAAAAGGTAGAAGACCGCAGCCCTTATTGTGATTCGTTTCAACCTTACTACACTGGGATCACAACTTTCTTATCCGCGAACCCTCGTGGGGGCGAACAGCGGGGCCCTATGTGAGTCGGACTGGACCGGCAACATAAGGATGGTTTGTCCATCTATCTATGTCCCATAGTGACAAAATAGCAAGTTTATTTCTGAAAGTTATCAAAAATTAACGAAATTGGTAATCAAAATGGTACCGTCCAGTGAACATGCTTGCTGGAATGCGCATTCAAAGTTCCTCCCATCGAGTCATTCGTTCGGATAATCGATCCGGAATCAATCACTGATTTCGGAATGAAGATGCATTCAGTGCAAGTGCTAGCTGCAGGACAGAACATCGGGCGACACATTGCACAACACTTGTTATTTTTGGTTAGAACACGTTATCTCATTAGGTCAAACATATAACGGCCTCTACTACCGTACGGTGCAAAGTGAACATTATTTATAGCGATCACGCTTCCCACAAACTGCACAGCAATTTTCGGTAAACTTTGAGATAAAACAGACAGAATACACGCGCACTATTTACTGGCAATACAGAGCTTCGTCGAGGCAGGTTGGCACCGATTAACAAGAAAACCTCAAACCCCAATTCTTCATTCTGTGGTGTACCCATTGCATTCAAATTTAAGTTGCGTTCAAGTCACAACCCGTCTTAATCTCAACAGATTTGACCTTTGTTACAGTTTGAAGAACTGTATTATCGTTCAACAGTTCAGGGCCATGCATGACCGGAAGGCATACAAAACCACTGCTCCTGGGTATGAGTTTAATCGGGAGCCATACGATTCCTCAGCCTAGAAAAACCCCGTTTGCTGTTCTTGATGGACGTGATCTCTCTTGGGCTGGACTAAGTGAGTGTGATTGGACAACGGTCAGCGGATGGATGTCATTGCACTTCTTCCTGCTGTGAAGTAACGAACACGTGTCCACCGTAAGGTAACACGCTAGGGTGTCTACGTTTTTCAAACCAGGTTAACTAGACATAATTTGCTCTGCAAATAATTCTAGTTGGTAGAAGTGTAAGCACAATACATGTTCACCAGATGCGCAGATGCCGAGTTCGATGGCTGCAAACTGAGGGTCTCTTTTGGCATAGAGTGTTTTTCTCACGAACTGGTTCACTTTGAAAGAGAGCATTTCACTCATATCCCGTCCTTGTTGGTACAGATTAACAATGCAAACTCCAATCTAATCACTTGAGAGCAGTAGTTGTCGGGCGTGTTTGTTAGGAGGTGCATCTCCCAACGAAGCAGCCAACATGCATCACGCCATATGGGTCGACCGACTCATTTCGGATGGTGTTGTCGTGAGTGGTGGTGTGGTTCCACTCAGCCAACCAGACTGCAGCCTGGCGGTTGAACACTTGTGCGCTACCTGGTCTGTCTTCTCACGTTTGTCTTGATTTGTTCTAACGCCTTCACTGTCATAAGGTCAGCATCATTGGATTCGCTCTGCGTC
Organism: Paragonimus westermani; assembly: GCA_008508345.1. Taxonomy (NCBI): domain Eukaryota; kingdom Metazoa; phylum Platyhelminthes; class Trematoda; order Plagiorchiida; family Troglotrematidae; genus Paragonimus; species Paragonimus westermani. The sequence continues at coordinate 10,104 of QNGE01009872.1, forward strand.
TGCCACGTAGGATCGTCCCATTTGATCTGTTTCACATCATGCATGATAATTGCTTTGCCCAACAAATCTGAGCCCTATTGCCTACTTCTGACTCATTCTTCTATTAAACGATGTTGCCACCTCTCCTCTCCTTCTCGGTTTTGGTTCAGACGATTGAGCGAGTGATGAAAGAGACGATTTAACAATATCAATCATGAACGGATGAGCACCACGTTCACTTGAAATTGCATGGGGATAAAGTTCACGTCACTGGATTGTACGAACAGGACATGCTGTTACTAGACTTCTAAAATGAGTCGTTAGGCCTGCAATGGGATTTTCCAAAGATTGTTTCAAGCTTCCTGCTTTGAATTACTTGTTGATAGTAGTTTATCTAATCAGACATGAATTAATCATAGATATGACTGGGACCCTGAGTTGTTCAAGACCATATCGGCTAAATGTTACCAGCTGCACTGCAAATGTGAATCTGAACGGAGAGAGAGAAAGAGGCAGTGACTGTGCGCAACTTAATTTGCAAAGTACACATGAGGAAGTTGTTTGACTTGAATTTTCAATGTGACCTACTTTCAGCCAGAGGAGAGTGAACATGTGAAAGCTGGTCTTCACAGGATTATTTGTTGGCAGCCCGGTTAGAATTGTTATTGAAAATGTTTTCTGCTCATTCAAAAAACATTTTTGTAACAAACAAACAAACAGGTAGTCTCTTTGTCGATCTTTATTTGAATAACTCAGAAAAATTACCACGTTAGCCTGACCTTGTTTAGCACAGTCCTTCGAACTTGAGGAAAATGAACGCAGTAATTTTTACTCAACCGAAGTATCAACTATAACAACCAAGTCGGTATTTTCAAATGACGTTATAACACCGACGCACTTAATTCGGTAACAATTGAGCTTTTGGTTTTTCATGTACATATCAGATAGACGTGTTTTGTTTCAGCAGGCCGCCTGCATGATGGAACGCACAAAACATTCAGAACTAAAAGCCCTAGATCGTTTACTTTTGCACGCAGTTCGATGATAAAAATGCTTGATTCTGATGACGAGAAGGATACGTTTCTGACCGTTCTCACTAACTGTGAGGTCACTGCATGCGTCTGTAAAGATCTTTATAAGATACAATTTCCTCTACCTACACGTCAACGATGCAGATCAATTATGTCGTGGTTAAATCTGATTACATGTATGTTTGAGATAACCAATAAATACAACATATCATTTCCGTTGAACCCTGACTCAAGGCTTATAGCTATTGCATACCTGCCTAATCCAATGCAACCGCTCCGACCGAACAGTCTTTACTCTGTCTACGGGGATGGTCTGCATTCATGCTGCCAGCACGTGACTCCTGTCCGGTTAATATGCTAACCGTAGTCAACTGAAAACCTGTATGTGTTATGATGTGTACCGTATGCTGTGTTCAATTGTTAGTAGTTACGTTTAACAAACGGGGTATGGTTCCCCACCCCATCTGAGCAGTTTGCACAGGGTAAAACCGTTGGCAAGTGTCGAACAAGGATCACGAACAACACGATTCTGTGCGGTTGAATTAGTAACTCCCTATGTACATATATATAT
>QNGE01009873.1:0-11680 GCA_008508345.1 Paragonimus westermani
CTGATGAGAGTAAACGGAATGTTAACATATCGCAACATGTCTTCTTTCCGCGCTGATTAAGATTGTTTCTTCGTTTATCAGATTTCGTATAGAGTTCCAAACCAAACTTCACCTTAGGCAAAACGAAAACAACACGTTAATTCTAAGAGTATGAGCCAAGAAAGACAACATTTAAGAACTTAACAAAATCCATGCATTCATATGAATTGCAAAACGGCAGTATGCTGGTCTACTCAGTAAATAGTTATAGGCATCCAAACATAAACTACTTCCGTAAATTGGTGTACTAAGATAGTGTTGCATTAGCATAAGGCAAACTTGGTATATCCAATCAAAACCGTCAGAGAAAGAATACGAGACAAGCGTCAGTCACAAAAAACTTAGATGTAATTTCAGGGAAGGCGGAAAGTTTACCCAGCTGTAGATATTTCTCGCGTGTAATCATGAGCTGCTCGTCACCGCATTGACCGTTTATCAGTCAGAACCATAGGAATGTGATGAATGTATGTTAGGGTTTACGACACGTTCTGTACGAGTTAATCGGAGTAGAATGGTTCGATCAGCAAGCGCCATATACGGTTTAAACTTCGAACCGTGATCATGGTCATTACGGCCCGAAATGCAGTCGGCCAGACAGCAGTTCAGAAAAGGCTGCACATATACAAAGTAGAGGCTGAGAAATCGATCGAGACAGAGCTTGTTCAGAAATGCAATTAAAACAGAACCGAGGAGAATGTCCAACAGATCATTGGCGTTCCCGAAAGAATTTTAAATCAAGAGTATCGAGTAGAGCGCTATGAGAAAAGCTCCCGGAACAGTGCTTTGCGTCTGTTCAGAACGGGTGGCGGAATTAGCAACCTTGTCTAATCCCTTTACAAAGAGACTGAGGGCTAGAGAGCGAATTTCCGTCTGTTCCGTTAGCGCCGGCCAACATATGTCACGTTTCGCCTTACTACCACATTTATGCAAGCCAAAAATGTTACACATTGAGGTACCGTAGTATTTTACTAAAAGCGGTAACAGTGTATCGCACGACTCGTCACAGCGTGTAAGATTTCAGGAAATACAATGGAAACTACAGCACTGTGATGGTGAATGATGCTAGAAGTGTATTGGATAGATATCGATATGGAAACATCTGGATTTTCACAGTTAAGGAATTTATAAAAGTACATGGGATATTTTTCTTAGTTTCTAAGACGTTGTTATTGGGAATGAGATGATGCACAAACTCTACTTGTCCGTGGGCGCCCGAATAGCAAATTTTCAGATGTGCCCTAGGAAACCAGGGCTATTCGGGTCATTTTATAGGGGAATGATTTCCCACGAAGTGTAAACAGATCGGCTGACGTGAAAGTTTTAAACGCCGTCATAGAATACAGAAATATGAGGGGAGCAGAGAAGTGATTCGCTGGGAAGGAAGACGGATCACTCAGATATAGTCTTCTAATATTGGCACTCCGGTAGGCTGGAACGTTTCCAAACAGTGATGTAAATAGAAGAGATAGAATCGGCAAAAATCTTAACAATCGGAATGCATATCGCATTATTCGAGTTTGATCTTTTTGGGAGGGTTGTGCTGATAGGCCACAGTTGTAGCAATTCAGTGAGAATTGTTTTGTATGGAAACAATGCAAATTTCAGTTTAGCAAATCTACACATTGGGTTTTGGCAATCGCTTACTTTTTTGAGAAAATGTGGGCTCGTTCGCACACCGCTAGGCATGCGCGCCAATCTAGTTCATCCGGAAGCCGAGGCGACTGAGCAGGATTAGCGCTTTCATCTAACGATCAAAATTTAGCTGCTTTTTTCAGAAAAACTTGCCCGACTACCTAAGTGCATTGGGATAATGGTTTGTCAATTAATGTCTAGTCTTCTTTGGGCTGTTCCAATACGCTGAGCAAATGACACCTTCAGGCATCTCAAATGTCTCTGCAGGCAATGCTAGAAACACGCAGACGACTGGATATCGACCTTGAAGTGTACGACCAACAGAAACATGAATTATCCATCGAACTCAGCAAGAAGACACGTGAACTTAATAATCAAAACGAACGGCGTGATCGAGCGGAACGCAGGTGGGAGAGAGTTCAGTCGGCGGTGGTTTCCATGCCCACCTTGACGACTGAACAGCGTGGACAGATTTACGGCGATATCAAGGTAAGCAAAACAATTCTTCTTCAGTTAGTTATCATAACTAGTGCAGATTTATTCTGGATCGACGCACAAGATAATTCATGTTAGCAAACAACACAATGTGTCAGTTTTGTTCATTGTAAGTGGAAAAACTTTTCCGCTGTAGCCAACGAAGTTTTCATCACGTTTATTTCAAGTGAACATTTTGAGAGGTTTGATCGCATAAGCTAGTGGCAGAAACACCAGAAATACTAAGCTATAGAACACGGTGCCGGGTTCGCACTAATCCTTCGAACGCGCAAATGGACTCAGATGGTAGCTAGTAAAGGTTGTATCAAATTCATGTATTAACTACATTTGTTCTTCCATGATATCGTTACATTCCCGAGTCTTACTAAATGTCATGCTTCGAAAACCCATTGGACTCGGAGTCCATGAGGGCGGTTCCGTTGATCGCATCGTAGGTGAGATATGTTGCCATCCGACAAAAACGTGTTTAGTTGGAACCGACGGGTATGAAGTGGCAGTCCGTTGGTTGACGTGATTAGGTACTGGGGAAAGATCGGTATATCCATTGATTCTCGTGTACTGTCGTCACGCGGTGAACAGAACATGCATAGGAGCGGTCGGCGTCAAAAACTCGGCGCGACCCAGACATCAAAACGACTCAAGCCATAGGCGAAAGCACACGGTTTACAAAAGCACGCGACCCATTAAACGAGAATACATCGTACAACTTATCAACAATATATGTCAGAGAGTCCGTGCAGGGGCATCGGCCATTAAAATGCTAGGAGTGAAAGTGCCATTTTTGGTGTGAATTCACATTGAATGCATTCACTTCCTATCCCGTTAAATACGATACTCCGATCATTCGACATCATGAAATCAGTTCACATAAATATGGCAATCAGCGAGGAATATGTACATCATTCCCGAGTATGTTGTGGCGTCCAATTGCAGCGACGAGAATGATTTCTTTTGCACCAAATACCGACATTTCGATTGGTTCAGTCACTGGAAGTGAACTGTTCACTTTCGGTATCGCAGTATTTCAATATCTTATGGTAGGAGAGACAATGAGATCGCACAGGTCTGGACGAAAAGCTACCATCAAAAGACCACAGGTTGTGCGCAAAGTTAGTTTGGAATCGTCTTATAAGGATGTGACAGACATTAAAGGTGGAATTCGAAGCGCAGGCCATTCAGTTTTCGGTGTACATCCTCACAAACTAGACTCCCCACACTTCCTCTCTTTTCCACTAATGCTACCCTTCGCAGGTGCGTATGGTCAAAGAGCTAATTGACCAGGTCACGCGCGAACTACTGGCTCGTATCAAATCAGACGGATCGATGGTTGAACAAGCGCATGCAATGTTGTCTGCATCGGGTGTGCCGTTCAGCATGCTCGGTCAGTCACGTCAAATGAGCCGTATGAGCATCAGTCCGCTCGGCAGTGGAAGCACTAGCAGTTCTGCCAGTCGGTCAGGCTCCGGTGCAACGAGTCACGTATCTAGTGCAAGAAACGCTCTGGAAGACGCAGATCAATCTCCTTACCAACCGATAGACAGCCATAAACAAGCAACCTCAGTGTAAGTTGCATAAGCAGACTGCTCCTATTGGTCATTCCACAAATTTACTCTACAAAGGTGGGAACAGTAAACCAGTGCTTAACGTTTCACCGAACTTCATCAAGTATACACTGGACATGCATGGTAATGACATTTATTCATTCTAGATTTTTCCGTACACCTCTAGATCCTCTGCTGCGGAACAAATACGGTTCAGGTAAGACCTGCACTAACTCAAGTGTCCTTCCACCTGCACGTACACGTTGTGGACAGCTCACACTCGATAACAGAAAAACTGAACATCTCTATAACCGATTAAGCTACACGTCCATAAATCATCTTGTTCTATCGACGCACCAGCTCAACCAGTAACACAAAACCGAGTGGTATGTATGAAAGTAGACTGCACAAAGAGTGAACACACAAACTGTGACAGTATACAGCCTGCACGCCAAAGTAAAACTGGAACCAAGCCACTGCCGAGTGTTAACAGCCAAAACATAATTCAGACAAGTGGACGAACGCAGGATTGTAACACACTTCTAATACCATCACTCTCCTTCTTTCCGTGTATCACAGGCCGAAGCCAATCACTGCCGTGGATCTCGGGCAACAGATCACACTGCCAGGTGAGAGAAGCCTGGCGTCCGGTGTGGACACACGGCGTAGCACAAGTTCAGGTTAGTCACATTCACATTGCAAACCAACCTGCGAGGAAATCTCAGCTAAACTAACTCTATCCATACAAAGACACGAACATACGGATGTCACACCAGTCCATGAACACCTCCTAACGATTGTGCTTTAGAAATTTTTGTGGAATCTTACCTTCCGTTTAGCGTCAACACACGCTAGTACTTATGAGTCAACGTCCCACATTTTAAAAATAGAACGGATATCCTCTATAGATGGCAAGTTTGTGTGTACACAGTCGGTCACAGACACATCGATTAAATAACTTGTGTTTTCTATCAGCATTGATTTTAATCAACAGATGTGTTCTGCTGTAAATCAGCTTCATGGCACGCACAGCCCCATATTCCACAATCGACTTAGTTTTCACCTAGCAACAGCCACATACACAGATAAAGCCAACCTGAAAGCTCCAGATTACGTCTGATGCACGAGTATCTGTTATCACGAAACTTCTTCGCTCATACGGAAACACCAAAGATAACCCCGGCCCACACAAGTGGACGTTGTAACGTGGTTGGCCGATCCCATCACACTCACATTCATATCGTGACCGACCCTTCTCCAAAATTGCTCGACTATCATTCAACAAACGAATTTTTTCGAGGTATTAGAAGCAAGAAACAACACTCCTCCATCTAAGATAAATTTGGTTAGAGAGGTGAGTGATTGTATTCGTTGACCTATTGACAAACAGGTTGACTTTGCTATACAAACACAGTTAACCGCTGTATGCACTTATAAGGATGCAGCCGAATGTTACCGGATACATTGTGCAAACGTATATTGTTGACGTTCCTCGTCAAGAAGCCCGCATCTCACATTTTGCGATGGTGTGATGTGTTCTGATCATTACTCTGTAGAAATCTCGTCCGGCTTGAACGATCATGTTAAATCTCTGGTTGATCCGTAAATTTGATTTATGAGAAAATTTCACAGACTACATTGTCCACATACAGTCCTGATAAACATAATCAGCCAGGTTGCCATGGTTCTCATCTCTGAACACCAGTATAGTAAGATGAAATCGACTTACTTATACAGAGGCGCTATTGCGAGAATAACACAACATGAGGCAATAAGTTCACAATTGCAAAACCAAATGTTTTTCATCGAATCATCTCAATTTCGATTGGACATTGAGGACATTCGATTAACACAGAACAAACCATGTTAAAAACATTGAGAAAGGTGGCGAATATTATGTTCATTGTCATTTTACTCCGATTAGTTATACCAACGCAAACAATTTTCCGTTTGTTTTTAGGATCTACCAGTTCAAAGAAGTAACAAGGTGTCAACAGTAAAGACGTAACGCATGAATGACGTACACGAAAGAAGTGAATACAATCGCGCAAATATACATAACATGTTATTATCCCTTTTTTAAATGCGGTGGTACTCCACTTAAGTTCCAGCGAGCAGATGAATTCGCAAAAGTACAGGCACTCACGAAAAATAGGAACGGAATGCATTCTGAATGAACGCAACAAACACTGCCACGTCATTCGATAGCATACGCCTGTTCCATCATAAAATCCGTTGTTTGATCCACGAGAAGTAGGTATTCGAAATCACACAGTTGGGTAGAAATCTTTTCACAGTAAACCCCAATAAAAAAAAACGCGTAACCCCGCCGAACTAAGGCACTGAATCAAGAAATATTTCATCGAGTTATGAAAGACGACGGGACACAGACCGTACGCGTACAAGACCAGAGGAACATCAATACTGTTCGTCAATACACAACCAGCACAGCCGATATGATTTGAAATAGAAATACAGATCAAAAGACAGTGAGATCACACACTCCACCGGATCGGAGTTCGAGATACAAAATGAAACGGTGGTAAGCCACTGGATCAGTCTGGACTGACTAGAATGATGAAGGATTTGTTGAACGTGATTGAGGAGAAAGCTGTACAGAATGGCAAACACTGAATTTGATTGGATGAGAGCGTCAGTGTTCAGTCCAGAGAAGAATTCGATTGACGGAACCAAAGGGGGCCGTTACAGAGAGCTAGCGTTTGAGTACGTAGAAAATGGATCCCTGAGAAACGGATGAAACATACCATAGGATTACATTATTAGATCGTTGACATGAACTGCTGTGAAAACAGAAGTGGGTCAAAAAAAGAAACGTCTGAATCTTTTGTGAACATTTGTAGGATTGGTAACTGAAATTACTGATGTTCGCGCAGTCCACTAACCCTAGAGTTTAGGGTGCAAGAGCGTCTCCAATGCGTAGACGTTTGGGTCTAAAACAGCCCTCGTTCGGTGGTGAAATGTTTGAGATTTAAAGGTGAAGAGAAGCGGACAAAGTGAACGAAACAAAACGACTGACTAGTGCCGGCTGGAATAGAACGATAGCATTTTCGTCTGATTCAGTGGAACGTCAACGCTATAATCAACTCTACCAACAAGATCTGTCTGATCGTAAACAGCTTACGTAAACCCTGTGTGAGTTACTCTAAAACCGGTCCAATTTTTATCAATACGTAACTCCACAGTGTTGCCAAAAACGTCATATGCTCATTGAAGTGTCCAGTACCGATAAACCGTAGTGTTTATGTCCTAAATAAGGCCACCACCCTGTGTACTCCCTCACAGTAAGCCTACATACAAACCGGGTAAATTGTAAACATCAGTAAATAATTAACAGGTAAAAGAAAACAGCCGATTGTGACGGAACAAAGCACAATAAGAGTAACAAGTGAAAATTAGTGATCTTAGGATCGTCCTTGTTGGAAATAGCTAACAGGTAAATAGCAATACAGACCAACAGAGAGATTGAAATACTATATGTCGGCAACTCGTGTCAATGAGACGACTCAAGTGTAAACTGCGGTCTTACAGAACAAGTAAGCTTGTGCAGTATCGTTCAACGCGGTTCCGGACCACATGTTTCCCCCAATGAGTTAACCGCCTGATATTGAGCATTAACGTCGTGGTTCGGTAGCTTCGTAATTGACAAAACATAGAATGAGAAAAGGTCGAATGTGACATGCACACACAGATTGCACGGAACAGTACGTTGTTACAGCTTCAATGAACGGGAAAGACGGTAAGACAATCATCCCTGTAAACAGCGAAACAAGTGGTCGTAAACCGTCAAACAATCCCTTGAAGAACACTTAAAAGTGAGGAACAGTCTGAAGGTTACACTGGTATGTGCACGTACTTGCACATATTACAACATTCTTTACACGTTTGGTGATTCAAAACAGAAAATTCCAAATGCTAATCAGATTCAATGAAACAAGTCGGGGGAAGTAAACTTGTTGGCCTTTTAAGGTTCAAACTAACTTCTATGTATGGCTATTGTACGACACGGTGACGACTGCAAAAAATGAGGCCGGTCCAAAAAAACGCAGTGGGGTGATTAGGGGTAACTGGTACAATAGAATAATTACCAACCTTTTTGGCCGGTGTTGTACTCAGACTGCCAGACCCCGTAGGTCGACCAAAGCCGCGTAGTTCTTGTAGCTCATCTGTCAGGTTAGCTAGGTGTTGAGCCATTTCGTTGTTCCGCTGAAGTGTATTTGAATGTGCGTGATCCAATTGGGTGCGTACACGTTGTAACTCGGCGTGAGCCCGGCTAGCCTCCGTTTCCTGGTAATAAGCCTCACGAGCCAAGCTCAGAACATAGGGGGATATCGAGCTAATCTGCGTAAACATACAGAAGAGAAACCACAGTGTTGCCTTATAACGGAGACAGCAACTGAGGATTGAGAATTAGCTACCAACACTTAACAACCAAAAACGTTACAAACAACGACAGATAACGGATCAGCGTATACTGACGAAGTGAGTGCATTTAATGACGCGGGGCAGTGAAAGCCGTAAGGAAGCTGTCTTGCTGATGACGCATTATTCTCACTTGCAGCTTGGTTGTTAGTTTGCAAGGTGTAGGCACCTTGATGTTGAATGTTTGAATATAGACGTAGTTATTTACCTAGATAGGGTTTGCTTTTCCTTCATGGTTGTGTGGCAGTTAAGCATTAGTGTGAACCACTGATATACTGCTATCTATGATGATGAAAAAAGATGGGCAAAACGTTTGCAGGTTGATAGATTTACGATACAAAGATGTATCAACATCAAACGCTATCTCCTAGACTCCAGGGAAGCTTTGTTATGGGGATATCAACCAGTTTCAGATACCCGAAAACTTCACGTTTTCTGACGCAGCTAATTCACCAAAAGTCAACAGACATAAAAGGCATCAGGTCAAAAAAATTTCAGCAGTTCGATCAGTTACTTATAAAATATTGTGAACAGCCGAGAGGTGACCTTCGTTATTTTTCTACTTGATCGATCTTTACTCCACTAAACTCACCGGTGACTTAATGACCTTTACAACTTTTTTGATGTCTGTCCTTCGATTTTCTGATTCGAGGATGTTCGTAGGTCACTATACGCCATATGAATATCCAGCAATCTTCTCTCTGTGATACACACTGTTGAAGCGGAACGAAGTTGCATTTTGCACCTGTCTTTTGGCTTGTCTTGGGAGTAACTAGCCGGGAGAGTCGCGCTATTTTCAGGACCAAGATTTTCCGTGTTAATTATTACAAGAATTTGACTTTTACCATGCGTATTACTATACTAGCGTATTCATTCAAGAATTTGCACCAGCATGGACCAGTGTGCTGGCGAGAGAGAGAGCAGAACATCCCTTGTCAATCTTTACCAGTGCGTATCCTCAACTGATTGCGGTGGTCGATTCGCTAATTGATCAAAATATAAAACTGAGATTTTAGTTCAAATCGATACGAATCGACCAACAAAACGTTCGAGAAAGTCCAAAAAATGGTGTTCACTAGTATTCGCGCGATAGTCGGATTAGAAACTGGTTTAGTAACAAAGACTCGCAATGTGTGTGTACTGCCTCGAAAACTAGCTGGTTATCGAGTCCTGAGACTGAAGCCACGTCCTCTTCCCTTCATTGGTGGTGGTGGGTGGAACTTCGCCATATAGCCACATACTGCTGTACAAAAATGAAGCGAAGCCGCTTCGAGCGACCGAGGCCAAGACGTCATGAATGAGTGAGTGATAAACCTAGGGTGGATACAGTCAAATCACCTAGGTAGGCATTAGAGGTAACCAAAGTTTTAGCATGCATCGGTAGGTTGATTGTGTACACCATATACACAAACTTAATCAAGTCGATATGTTCTGTGAAGTCAGGACGAGTTGAACTGCTGATAATACGAAACTACAATAGAAGTCAGTTATGCACACACCTATTTTCGGTTATTTCCAACAAGTTTGTACAACTACATCATGTATATATATATATATGGGACAATAAAACACGTCACACAGATCAGTGAATGTCCCACAGAGTGGGACAGGTAGCAGTTTGATGGAGAAAGATGGCGGTGTTAGTGTAAGGAAGAGTGACAAGTGTCAACTACGGCTGACGGTTTCAAGTGGTGTTGAGATGGATAGTCAAGGGAAGTGAAGGGTATGCACGAACCGTCTGTGAACACAGCTGTGGATCACAGTCTGATAATGATACGCCAGCTGCTGATAACGTATGCGTAAGTATGAACAGAAATCCCCAGTGTTCCTTTCAATAATTGTGTTGCCAACATTCTCTATCATTAGAGAAGTACGACAATTGCTTCAATACCCAAAAAGAGCAAGTTGAAAGCTCCGGTTACTTCGCTTTTACCCTCAGTATTCGAGAAAGCCACAGTGAATCACATGATCTGCACGCATGACATTTACGTTTATCTCTTAGTCCCGACCAAATAAACCTGTCTAGTTCAAAGTTATCATTTACCGGGACAAAAAACTGCTTTCGAAAGTGCAGTGATGTTTTCAACAACAGTCGTCCAAGAAGTCATTTTGAAAAATTCCTTGACTCACAAAGTCCAAACTTTTATTCAGGCATAGACTTAGATGAACAAACGTATTATTGCGTACATAAATTCGGGCACTTTGTGAGTGAAGAGTACGTCTTCCAGTTTTATACCAATGATTCGCTGATAAACAACCACGCTTCTAATTCCGAAGATGTTGACCACCAGGTAGCTTACGACTTACACACCCGGTTCGTCTTTGATTTTGCAGGAGGACCCTAAAGAACCGGACAATTAGTCTGTTTTCCCCATAGTCAATTCTTTGTTCACTGGCAGTCGAAGTCACCACAATTGTTCTGCCGACTTCGTCTTCTGATACTCGCACAACTCTTCCTGCTAGTTCACTTCGCACACTTACTAGATCAATTCATGCTGGAATCGGTCTGTGAGTAGTTCCACTCAGTTTGAAAACCCACAGTTCCATCCACACTGGTGAACAGCAAACGAAGACAGGCGATCACGTGTACGTTCAAGACGATGTGAGCTTAATAAAAACCTGAAACAACAGCAAGCGCATACGGTTGGTTGTGAGCAAGTGAACAACTATGAGAGGGGGAGCGAAGAAAGACGAGAACGTCAATACACTAAGGGAAGGTGAGGAATATTTCACCAGCCAGGACAACACAGCTAACACATGGCACCACTCTGAGAAGGGAGCTTAATCCTAACAGTTAGAACCTTCTACCACTTAGTCTCTCTTACCAGTTCAATATTGTGTGCGTTCTCTCACATTGCTGTCAGATTTCCTTTAATTTACTGTGTACTTCCTGAAAAAGTGAGACCAACAAACACCAGTCCGAAGTCAACGTCACCCCGTGCAACGTTGATAAGTATGACCACTTTCACTTACTGCATTATAGGTAAAAAGTCGATGAGGATCTGTATGCGTACATATTTACCCTATATTTCCAAGTAAAAGAGATTCAATTCTACTCTTCATGCAGTATAAAATATCGTTCATACGTGAAATCGTTTAGCAATTCAAAAATACTCCATACGTCTACCGGAAGACCGTGGCTCGTTAGATTAATGATAGTTTTCGCAACCACATTCACAGCTGTGGCTGCCAGTTAGCGCTGGAAGCATACGACTCTTCTCAATATCACCTGGGATATCATAGTGAACGAAGGAGATAGTCTTAGGGGGACGTCACGACCAAATGCCTTTACCCGTAGAAAACACTTTGACAGTGTAAAGCAGACCATTAAGGATTAGTGATCAGATGAGAACGAGGTCTCATTTTCTCGGGCCAGAAGAATCGATTCAGCAGTAAGCCAGTAAATGTACTGAAAGACAGATACAAGATTTCCAGTCCCCATTCATCAGCATCACCATCACTATCATAGACAGCAATACATCAGTGGTTCACACTAATGCTTAACTGCCACACAACCATGAAGAAAAAGCAAA
>QNGE01009874.1:0-11679 GCA_008508345.1 Paragonimus westermani
TTAGTGTTAACCACTGATGTATTGCTGTCTATGATGATGAACCTGATGAACAAGCAAGGAAGGTGCCGCAGATGATCTTTCCCAGAATAACCATCAAGTGATGTCGTCTAAGCAAATGTAGGCGAAATCCAAACTTGGGCATACTCTGCGGATGATGATGAATGGCTTGGGCGGCGTTGCTCACACCAACTAGCATTTCAGAAAATTTCACTGAGCCAAAGGCGTGATAACTGCCGTTTCAGAGATACCCATCTCCTCTGCTATGGTCTTCTGTTAGACGCGAAGCGGATCGACCGTACTTTGTGCGATTTTGCAATAAAGGCTAGCTGTTAGGTTCAGTATGTAAGAGGTGAGATATGTACAGGGACTGTTACCGTTGAAGCCACAATAACCGCCTCAAGGGTGTCAGCCATCTGACTTCTTCCGGTCCATGCAGGCTGCAGAGACCAACTGACTTTTGAAGGGATGGATTACTCCCAGTTCTAGCAAGTGTTCAAAGTCCGCTCAAGCTACTCTGAGTTTTTCCTGGGTCATACGTCCTTGCTCACACGACCACGGTTGACCTTTGGTCCTAATGTAGTGCCTTCAAGTAAAAGCAACTACAAGGAGCACGTTCGTGAATCGAACGCGCTGCGGACAACCTGAAAATGAGGATACGTATGGTTGAGAAATTTTGGGTTGATGGATAGGAAGGATAATGGCTTCTGCTTGCGCCTCGGTGCCGTTGATGCTAATTTTTGTGCGGAAATAGGCCAACATCGGTCTCCGCATATTGGCCACAAGGTCAAACCGCTGGAGAAAATCGATACGTGAAGTAGCAAAGGGTTAGGCTGATGCTGTAAATATTCAACGAAGTGTTCGCCAGAGACCGCGGTTGAGCGTGAGTAAGCGTTCACGTGGAGATTTACACTGGCATCGGGCGGGAGGAAAGACGTGTCCTGAGGGGGCGAATTCCCACTGAAGTACTGCAACTCCCAGCCAGTGAGTGCGCCAATCATCCGGCAGCGGCATGCGAGAGGATTCCTATGAAGCCTAAGGGTGAAAACTCTCAGGAGCTTTCACTGCGCAGCTTGTCACTGCAGTGAGGGAAACGGTAAGCGGTACCCGGCTTGCGAGTTTTGCTATATTTAGGGGCTATAAGAGTAGCCTATGTTTTAGGGGCTATAAGGGGCTATAAAAGTAGCCCATGTTTTAGGGGCTATAAGGGGCTATTAGAGTAGCCTATGTTTCAAACTGGAGATTATACATTCGCATACCTTCGAGGGGTGTCTTATCCGTGGTTGAGGGGTCTAGCAACTGGTGAATGTATACAAATAAATCAGATGGTCGCTCATCTCTAAGCTTCACGTCTCTGAAAAGTTGCAGTAGCCGTGATGCGTCAGACGGTTTGATTTGTTTCATAACAGCTTCTTTGAAGGCTTCGTACCTATGTTCATTAAGTAAATTAAGGAGGAGGCCACGCACATGCATCGTTACATCTTAATGAAGCCTGGACAAAGGCTGGCTAAATTTCCTCTGCTCTGTTTTGATGCGCTGGTCGTGGAACTCTGCCTTCGAGTATATAAATAACCAAGCGGGCGCCATATGCAAAAAGCGTGGAACATTAATGCTGTCTGCTCCAGTCGTATGCTTCCATTCTGAGTCTACCGCGAAAAACAGCAGACACGGAAGATATACACAGTCGATATAGTTGTCCTTGAACACGCCACGTGTAATCATATGAATGAATAGTGAATCAACTTAATGTCAAATGAGTTCCCAGGGATAACGGAAGGTCGCAGGGTTTGGTGGATCCTCGGTATTTCAACTTTTTGCAGTAGACCAGAAGAAAGGTGCTAAAGACCAACTGGTTAATAATCGCGCTCACCAAATTAAAGAGGATGGGCACGTCCTAACGTTCAGACTCGCGCATATTCCCGGATAATTCTCCAAAATTGTACCCAGTAAAGCAAGTAGTGGATAGCAAACTTCATTGCAAGTAAACCGAGAAAATGAGCCGTAGGCAAAGGACGACAGGAAACAGACCAGGACCAACCAGCTAGTAGTCGACCGGAAGTTCATCTTACGACTTTGTACGGTCCAGTAAACCAGGGAACGCAGACGTGTGTTGAAAAGTATCATCGACGCGAGAAGTCAAAACAAACAGCGAAGTCGTTGAGGTGCATCGTAAGCCGACAGTGTCTCTGAAGATGTTCCCTGTGTCATCCTCGATAAGAACTTTTCGTAGCAGGTATCGGCTAAGTTGATATGTGATGATTACAGGGCCGCGAATATGCACGTTTTAACACTTACCGGCATCCCAGCAAAAAGCGGATTTTCGTGACCCTAGCACAATATGTGAACTGCCCAGTTCACATTTTGCTGCTTCGTCTACCGCAGTGGGCACTCTATTACCTGTTGCTACTCCATCGAAAACGGAAAAGTTTCGAGTATTGTTCCGACTATTTTCAGCTTATTCTCTCACAGTCAGCTACCGTTAAACCCCCAGTTTATCCTGGATCAGATGGTATCCTATCAATGGCCATCAAGTAAGCAGTTGAGGACATGTTCATACTTTCACTTAATTAGTCTACATTATCACTTTCACTTAGCACCTTTCCTTCCCGACGATAAAGCTCGTCATAATGCCCTGCTGCATAGGTGGTCCAAGGCAGGACGTTATTGACCATCGTCCCATCAACCGCACGTCACACTGGTCGGAAATGTTTAAAGGGATGGTAAAGATGTACACGGTAGAGCTCTTGAGGTCACAAATCCTCATAAGTCTTTCACAGTACAGTTTTCTTATTAAGCACCCTTGTACGACATGTCAGCTGGAATTCTTAAGCCATATATCGCTGGCACTCGACACGGAAACGCGGTAGTTATCTCAAACTTAAGCATGCAATAGGCTCTTCATTGTATGCCTCATGAGCGCCTCTTGATCGGAATGGCATCTTTCGACATACAAGATCCCTAGTATAGCTGGCTTTCACAATACATTGAAGGTCGCGCGTAAACAGCCGAAACAACAGACCATTGCTCAGCTTTAAAACCAGTGACCAATGGAGTGGTCCAAGTAAGCGTTCTGGGACCGTCGCTTTTCCCAATGAATGTAGCGGTCGTATGCGATATTGTTGAAAATGGCAAACCCTCTCAGTTTGTTGAAGATATCAAAATCGTTTACAAATTCGACCAACTCAATATGGTCACTTTCTGACGACGAAATATACGATAGGACCCGGCGTCGCTGCACTTTTGGTGTAAAACATGGCTGGTGACCTTCTCAGCGAACAGATCGATAGTAGTTACCTGTGGTTTTATATTACTCAAATTTTTTGTCGCACTAAACGTTCATAATGTTGACACCGTCGCGGATCTAAAAATAAGATTTTCAGAAACTAAAAGGAGAATGGACTGTATCAAGAGCGCGTTCGGTCTGCCGGCTGCCAAGCTGAAGCTTCACGAAAAGGGCGCTCAAACTCAACTTGAGTATTGCACATTCATTTACTGCATCTAAACAAGTTTGGCGTGTGTGTCTTAAAAAGCCTTCAACGATAATTTGTCGAAAGCTTACTAGGATATACCTCTTCAATTATTTATAGTCGACGTTGCGGAAAACTTGGTAGTGAATCGCTGTGGTTGTGCAGAATAAAACTGAATCTGACGCTTCTTTAAAAACTCATACATTCAAATGCCAACAACACAGCATCAGCTGTTCAGTTACAGCACAGCTTTCCATGTGATCTAAGAAATGAGCTGCAACTTGCAAACACTAAAATCTCGGAAAATCACAGGATCAAACGACTCAACCTTGAACTATCCGATTGCTTGGAACAAACTTTCGAATGAAATCCCAGCCGGTTGGAGTCAGCGTTTCAAAAGGTCCAGACAGCTGATTTACACGAACCAAAACTATGTCTATCCTCACACACTCCGTATCCTCTGCTGATCTTTTTCAGTGTGGTCTGAAAAACACAACCGTCGATTGCGTATGAGGTAGATACACGTCATCGCCGTCAGACTTTCACGGAAAACAGCCTGCTTGAAACAGTTCATTGAATCATTTACCCACGCACCTCCTTAGTACTCGGTCTATTGCATGGCCACGAAGACGTTGCAAAGTCAAAATTATTTTATTCGTGTATATTCAGTCATGTGTACGCATTACTCAGATAGCTGAAAAATAAACAATGTGCTTAATCATAAATCCACCAAAATGACGTTGTATCAGCTATACTTGAAACGCGCAAACTTCATGGGGCCTTTCAAATCATCAACTCGACATTTCCGTCGCTTGAGAGGATCCCAAGTAAATCGCTAAATACAACGATAACTGGTTAACAAAGTTATGTGCTTGATTAACCAGAGCAAAAATAAGATCTCAAACATTCGTCGAAAAGTTTGCATACACATTAGTCGTCATGGTGAATGTAATCACTTCATATTTTCCTACATGACGTGCGAGCGTAAGTTCTTTCTCTTGCTCCCATGAGCATCCGTTAAGTGAAGATATCTTCTGCAAAAAGCATCGTTTTAGTTGAACGAATCGCAAGATTTTCAACTTCCCTACGGTTTCTAGCATTCGACAAAGTCTGGCGCTGAAGCTTTCCCAATCCTTCGCCGACTTTTGGAAATACGCATCCTCCTCAGAAAAANGCCATTTACGTGCACCCTGTAGAGCCGATTGACAACATATTACTCCGGACACTAAAGGAGGTTGCCTCGTACATCATAATGAGAAAGCTTTCCGATTACAACAGCCGGCCCACGCGGTAAAATTTTCTGGCGACGCCGGGGTACGCGACGTCAGCTCCATTGCTTTGGTCATTTGCTTTGGTCAGTGGTTATCAGTGTCTATCAGTAAATATGACACAAATCAATCTCGGCGGAATTCGACGCCCGACGATCAGGGTTACCAGAAAGTCATGTGATGCTTTGCTGAAAACGGAAAAGCCTGGTAGAAGATACCGGTTTCTTAACATCATAATGAATGAAGTCGCCCAGATAAGTCTGCAGTTTCATTTGACGATGCTGCCGGAGGTCGTTGCGACGAGACGACCCTCCTGCCTGTGGAAGTTTTTCTCTGTATTCTCACCACAGCCTATTTTATAAGTCAAATACTTAATGTTCTCCTGATGGTTGTAAAACCACAGAAGGAGGCGCCAAAGGATTGTTCGAAGACTGGGGTTCAAATCTCAATTCAGATAAATTCTATTACTGTCAATGGAATAGGTGAGAATGGTGGAGTCAAAGGATATTCTGCATTTGCAACCAGGAGGTTTTTGCGCTTGATGACTTTTCGTTATACGGCTGTGGTCAGCCAAGTCTGAACAATTCCATCTTTGTTTTCATCCCCGCTGTTCCTTATGAACAGTGTGTTAATTGGTCGTAGTCATTTAACTCAAGACCACCGTAAATGCGATGGTACTTCTTCGGCAGTTGTTGCCCTGCACGTCGTATTGCACAGACCTTTCGAAGTCCTAGAGACTTCAACCGATTTTTGTTAGAAGATCATATACTGAATCCCAGTGCTACTGGATCTGACTGAAGTTATTGTCAATTAGAGAAAAAATACGGAATAATTAAATCCTGATGGGTCAGTATCCCAACATATGGATGTGATAAATTGCGAGCCACTTATCACCTGATAAAACAGTGTTATTCGCAGTCGAACACGGGAATCACTTGTAACTCTCGATGTCCACAGCACCAATGAGGCAAAAATAGAGTAGACGGTAGCTGCAGATGAATATGAGTCGAGTGCTGCTGGTCGAAATCACGCTAGTTCCCACAAGAACGACGAGCAGGCCAATCACAAGCTGAGTGCTTAGTTGATCTGTCAACAGCCTATTGAGCTCGTTGGATCGACGCATCCGGGGATTCTTTGGTTCATGAGTCTAACTTTCCGCAAGTTTCTCAAAAAATGTTATAGTTAGCCGTCCTTTGATAAGTTTTTGAACCACAAATTTGAACATTTTTTTCACAAAACAGTCATAACCTTCTTCCCAGCGAGGGCTGAAAGCGCGAGGTGAGAGTCGCGTTTGTAGACTGTCTGGTTGAGAGGGACAAGCTACGCAGCACTTCGTCTATTGCGTATCCCTTTTCATTTTTGTGTTGGCTCGTTATGTGGACGGTATAAAACAGTAATATCATCCAAACTGGGCTTCACGCGGCTTGTCTGTGTTCGATGTAGTTCTTGAACCGAGGATGGAGATGCCGCAGGCAGCGTGTGTAACGGCTCACTAACATGGTCTATTCTCAAAATTATAGCCATCCATCACGCACTCCAAAGGCAGGTGCGTAATTCGGCAACTTCGGTCCACTCTGCACGCAGTGGCTCCGCTAGACTTTTTTTGTCCTCGCTCACAGAACAGGCAGTGACCCTCTTTCCCCCTAACACTGTGAAGACCAAGGTCACATGCACTGACTGCAACAACACCAAACACGCCAGCTGACGAACAGGTGACGCGCATATAGGTAGGCAGCTGATCTTGCAGCGAGGCAGCGCAACCTCTGACGCTGCGTTTCGGACAGTGAATAGTTCTGCATCACGCGAAATCAACGGACAAGAGTAAGTGAGCTACATCTCAACTGTACAACTGCAGTTAATACCCACGTGATTCTCTCCTCACAATACTGCCGAGACAGATTGTACACCTTGTGTATTGTTATTCACACTTCTGCGCAGCAGTAATTCTTTCTAGCATCCAACCTGTGGGCAAACACGGCTGACCAAACTATCAGGATCTAGGTTTGCAAACCAATTGTCATCGACGGCATGCATCATCTTGTCTTGCTGGCAGCCTAAACGGATATAGGATGCAAGATGCTGTTATTCTGTGGCCTAAGCCTTGACTTACCAGTCAGTAATGTTGACCAAGCATGAACTGTGCGTTTTCTAGTTTCCCAACAAGCTACAGCGGTTTTATCCAAACTTATGTTCTTGGCCTGCCATTAGTCGTCATCTTCGTGAATGATCTTCCTTGATTTTCAAAGGATACTCCCCGTAACCACCTGCAACTGATTTCAAAATTCAGTGTGCCATGAACACTTCCGAAATTCAGCCACCTTACAAAAAAACCAAACAATATATAGTTGAGGTATTTTGCGCAAATAACCCCGCCTGTAACTCAAACTCACCCGCGTTTGTTGTTGAGTAAATACTAATCATTCTTGACGGTATAGTTTATCATGCAGTCCTGGCTCGCTCCTCATGGACTTTCAAACACATCCAGCGTGACGAAGAGTGTAAGTCAGCCAATGACCGTTTTCCCGTTCAGCGCTGATTGCTATAGGCTACCACACAGCAACTTAACTGCTGTGCATCTCGATACTGAGACAGTGGTCTTATAACCTCTTATTTAAATGTTGAAAACGCTCCTCGAATGGGCGCAGCTATAAAATACGGGAGCCGTTTGAAGACCCCAAGTTAAGCCTAATGAGATTAGACCATCGGATTTGACTCCATACTCTTCAGGGCTTCTCCAAGATAGAGTTCATCGAGTGGACGTCCCCAAGCCTCGCCTCATCTAGTCAGCTATTTGACACCAAGTTCGAACTGCCCCTCAGCAGTTTGCTCAGAGACCACCTTTTCAGCCTTAAGTATCTTCCTGAATTCTTTCTACAACCATCGCGTAAGACGTGAGATGCTTACTTTGGCCGTGTTACTTCTGCCAACTTCGGTTCGGTTTTTACGGTCACCTTGATAATGACACGTTACCTTATCAGAATGAACTTTGGTGAACACCGATTCACCGGACATGTCACACTCTTCTTATTGTAGTTGCTTGGCCTGGTTAGAGAGTTCTAGTCTACATGTGGTGCACAAATCACTGGAGCGCTTCAAAAAATCTTCTACAAATTATTTTTATTTCGTCCGCTCATCTTTCGGAACCGATATTTGAAAGGCCACCACATATCCGTGAAGTGGCGCCCTATGTATCAAAGATGTTCAGCAGTTAGCAGCGAAACAGGCATACAGCATTTCCCTTTAGACATCTCCTGAACCCTACGACTTTTAGTTCCATTCTCTCTTGGACGTAGACGTCTCGATGAGGCCCACATTCTTGTACACAAAATTCGTCATCCAGCTCTATACCCGCACCGTCTATTTTCATGACTTTTAGTGAAATCTGCTGGCGTAAGCTCAAAATCTGTCGATCCAGTGATCGCAGTTTCCTTTTGGTTCAATCACGTGCAGACCAATCAGCTCCCTTTAAGCCGAGCTCTATACACTCGACAGTGTATGTGCATTCAAGTAGGGGGCCAAACCACTTGATCGATTTGCGGTGAGCTGCACTATTGAGTGATTGAACGCCGGAAGTTTGTTCTGCGATCCAGCAGCGTGGCCCAAGCGATGCAGTCCCACTTACACGCTGAATTTGATGTCATGCCCACCGCCACTTTAGAAAAGGACCCTTACATTCTTGTAGGTCGATCTAATTCACCTTGAAAACTCTAGCAATCTGGTGGCCGCTTCTGGCCAGAAAATGGGGGAATTGCTAACTTTCAACTCGTCTGTGAGTTGTTGACGTACAGTGCAGCTTCGCGACACTATAGTCCTACCTCCATCGCCACCAGCTCCTGAATCAGAACCAGCGCGGGTGAAGCCAAGCTTTAGCCTCCTTACTGTGCTCACTAGTAGAGAGATACCATAGTCCGAATACCACATCTATGCTCCATGTTTTAGGTACCGTTACCAACTTGTGGTTCACGGTTCGCAGAGAAAAATCGTCAAAAGCTTCTGGTCATTGTTTCTGTCAGCAGTCTATTTAACCATTTATCATCAAGTGATCTAAGATGGGACCTCATTCTAGCACACCATATTCTGGACGAACATTTGCATCTCATAGGCAGATAACTGATAGGGGTACATACCAGTGTCATTTGAGGACGTTTGCTAAAAGCGACTCTCGAACGAGACCTGCCACAATGGCAGCACAATACTTTCTACACGTGAGTGTATCCCCAGTGGAACGCACTTACACACAAGGCAACCGGTGCAGCATCTGTGGCCGCAATTAGGCGAAACCAGGGCATACAAATTCCCAGATACCTTGGGTCGTACTCTGCCGTGGCTGAGATCACATAGACTGGCATTGTGTTATCCTTCTTATTTGTTCCTCACGCATGCTTCACTATACGTCTGTTATAATAGTCTTGATGCAGACTCACTGTCACCTTCGTCAGTCACACGCACAAGGTGCTTGCCATTGTTTTGAAGAGTCAGCTGCTATATCATTTTTACGCGCGAGCCAGTCGTTTCCACTCTGAGGGTTCGCTACGCTTGCAAACCAATTTTGGGGCGGGTTGGTGACATCAAGGAGATGGTGTTCTTCCAACGTAAGGGTTCCAGCGAAAAACAAACAGGCATTAGACAAGGACCTTGTAAGCCATGCACACGACTCGGACAAGCGAAGGCTAAAACGGCGCCAAATCACAGCAGCACGCTCTGTTACACAATTCAAATTCGGTTCGTGAAAATTTGTTGGTTTTCGCTGCGCGTTACATTGTTTTTCAGGGCCTTTTCACCAGTGCCTTTTCGATTATTGTTCAACGCAGTCAACGATTTCACACACCTTTCTGTGGACATGCTTCTTAGATGTATCCGGGTGGCTGGAGTTCTTTTCGCGCTATTCTCCTTTATCCGTTGACTGATGACGTTGGTCCCAGACTTGGCTCTATCTAACCACTTGTCATATTTCAAAACGTATCTGCACGTACGTGACTTATTCCTCAACCGTGCTGCGCCCTTCTAATTCGATGCTCGTTACGACCACTTAGGACTGCTGTTCGGAAAAGGTGTTCTAAACTGTTAGTGGACAAGGGTTGAGCGCATACCCATTTGTCACCTATAAACCCACCTTCAGTGAGTAAGCCGTGAAAGATAGATGGTTTTGGCCACTGCTACCGAATTAGTGTGTTTATGTGGTAATGTGCTGTCATAGATGTATACTAGTAATGTACAAGTTCACCTTTCTTTCTGTCCCATTCCTTTCTTTCTTTGAACAGAATTTTCTTATGTGGAAACACTTCTGACTGTTCGACCCATAATTTGAATTTGTCTTTTCGTGGCAAACATGCTTCCAGGTCCTAAGTTGGACCAAATTCGAGAGCGACTTGACCAACTTTAGGGGGACCCCCCAACCGAATACCTCATTACATTCTACGCTGAAGTATTTTACTATGTTTTTGTCAGGCAGAAAGATTGTCTTGTCTCTAAGCCTGTGTGCTCAACAATAAGCGAGATTCTGCATAATATTCTGAAGCGGAACACACGAACACTTTGCCTGCAGTCCGCAGAGTGTGCAGAAAACTTCAACTTACGGAACCTGACTTCTGGAGACGGTAGTACAGGTGAATATCACACGGCCATCTGAACAGAGGCTTGGCGGGAGATTCGGGGGGAAATGTCATACAAGGTATGAAGTTCTAATTATCGTCGTGGACTGGAAGCCAATATCGACTGGGCAACTAAATCACTGGACAAACTCTCGTCAACATGTTTTTGTCTTTTTGTAGTCAGTCCGTTTAACGGAATTATGCTGCATGTTTGCTTTCCTTTCCTGGGGGTCCAGACTATGGCTGATGCTAAGGGTACCTCACTGAATTCATCAGTGTTGACGATGGATGATTCATGTCTGCCTGTTCCCTTAAAAAGCACCACACCAAAAAACGAAAACAACTCAAAAGCGCGTTAGAATATGACCCGGTCTCATTTAGCATGAGGCTCTCGCCATGAACACTTGTCACATTTTCAAAGCGCACTGTTACCCGTTTTTATCTATTGGGCCCACAAAATTCGTTTTTCATGCGTGATTGAGTCATCAACCACCATACACAACCGCTCGGCAAACATATCAATATAAAAACCATCAACCCGAGCTACGAACACCACCACCACCGTTCCCAACCATCAAAAACAACCCGGATCCATTGAAAACGTTTCTTGGTGAACCAATTCTCGTGATTCTACTAACTCGACAGCCCACCCTTAGCACTGCTTAGACAAAGTCACGAGAGGATTGGAGAAAGCCAGGAAATTCGACGTATTCTACCAGGATTTCAAAATTGTCTTTGACTGAGTAAACCTTTGTTATCTTGCCTGCAACCCCACCTGGTTTTGCATCGTCATATGGATGGTTGATTAGACAAGGGACTTCTTATGTAACAAGGTCTCGGAAGTGCCTAGAGGAAACGGACTCACTAAGGTGGGTGCAGTCCACAGCAGTACTCCTCGGCGATCCGTATTCTGTCCTCTCTTTTTCCTGATATTCCTATTTGGTCTGGTGGAAGTGCTTGGTTTATCTTAATCTATCCCTTTGTATCCTCTGGCTGATTGTTTTATTGTGACCAGAAAAATATTCAGCCATCAGCTAGATACAACGTACATACCTGTCCGCACTACCAGGTTTATCCGGAGACAGCTTGCTTGGTGCAGTTTTTGTAACTTACGCATTTAATTACCCCTCTACCTGGCATTTTATCCTTTACATGTTCACGAAACCGTTGGAAAATCAATATTATTTTAATAATGAGTCATTGTGCACACACTTTCCGGGTTGTTGGGAGAAATGAAAGTGAAGCTTATCGGTAAAATTAAAAGGAAGACTATATGTGTAGTTACATCTAGGACAAGCCGGCCACGATCCACCCATATAATTCTCCCATATTTATGTATGCCCATTTGTTGTAATT
>QNGE01009875.1:0-11673 GCA_008508345.1 Paragonimus westermani
ACTGGTGTTTTGTCATTCTCCATACTCATCTTCGTGAATTTTTAGCTATCAGCTAGTATGTCGTTCATTTTGGTAACGTAATCAATACTGTTCTTCAAGACAACTCCTGTTCTTTTGTCCGGTCTGGACAGCATTATACGCTCGTTTTTTTTAAACACTTCAATGCATCTAAATGTTGCTTCGTCAAGAGCTGTTTCACTTGCGGCACGTAGTTAAGATACAGATAGCACGAGTTCACCAACGTTGATTGCAGTCTTTCTTTTTTTTAAAGCTGACGACGGAGTAAGGGCAACTAACTGGTCATACAAATATTCCTCAGGTTATACGGTCTCCCCAAAGTTCATAAAGTAGGCGTGCCTCTGAGGCCCATTCTAGATACGTGCAACTCGCCTTATCATGCTCACCTAGTGACAGCGCCTCAAGCAAAATTCTGTTCAAATTCAAGAAGGAGAAGTTATGAACATACCGCTCGGGATCATTCGCAATTTTGGCGCACGGTTTCACAGGATTTAACTGATTGGACAGATCGGTCATTCTGATGTCCATTTGCTTGGTTGCAATACTGTTAGCATACGTCTCGAAATCTGCACGATCGTTTTCCGACAGCTCATCCAGCACGCCTTCANGCCTTCACACTGGGCTAGCTTCCGCTCCAGCTCTCGAACATTTTCTACTGTGGTGTCCCGCTCACTGTTGGCATGACGACTAAGCGCAACGGCAGTTGGATTGATACGATTACGTCTCAAGATTGTCCAGTAGTGTTTCGGATACTGGCTGTTGTCAACATACTGAGTCAGGAAACGAATTCTTGTTCTGGTTTCTGCAAGCTTCGTAAAAACCCTCAGATACCTCCGTTCTTTCAATACGATATGGTCCTTGGATTGTTTAATTCGGTTGAAAATACCCATTGAAGTCATGAGAACGACAGAATAACGAACAAGACTTGTTTTCTGTGTTTGATCATCAGGCTAAAGTAATTAGCCTGATGACCGAACACAGAAAACAAGTCTTGTTCCCTATTGTGTCGTTCTCATAATTAGCATCAGTTGCAAAAAAGTGGAACTTTACGTCACCAAGGAGGCTACCGTCTCAATTGTATGAATACATAACAATTTAACAATATGAGTTGAGCTGTAGAGCAAGAGAATTACAGAATAGATGAAACTGTAACGTAGGAAGAAAAATATGGAACCGGTTACAACTTGC
Organism: Paragonimus westermani; assembly: GCA_008508345.1. Lineage (NCBI taxonomy): Eukaryota > Metazoa > Platyhelminthes > Trematoda > Plagiorchiida > Troglotrematidae > Paragonimus > Paragonimus westermani. The sequence goes on from QNGE01009875.1 coordinate 1,207, forward strand.
ACGTAAACAGTCACACGGTTCAACAGTCTACAATCAAGCAGGCTCAACATCAGCAGATCACCAACGTGCCAACAAACACTCAACAGATGGCAACAGATCAACACTCCTATATAAGTCTCCAATGTCTTTTCTGGGTTTTTCTTCTTATATTTGTACCTAGTGACCATCCTGTTACCTTGTGGAGTGTTGTCAAGACCAATGGCAACCTAAGTTATAGCACCCACGGGCACGGTCCAGAGCTGAAAATGATTATGGCTACCTTGTCGTCCTACGAAATCATAACAACGAATACATCATAGTGGACACCAGTGTTGTATATACAAAGAATACTCAAGGTATTGATTGCCAGGTATACGTATTTTCGTTATCCAGTGTTCTCTTAGTCTGCTTCAGCAAGATGTCGCTTGACTTGCATCCACAATGCTAACTTTTTGATCCGATTAGTTTGCTTGATTTCTAGACTAGTTCTTCTGTTCTGGATGGCTGTATGATGTTTGCTGTGTTCAGTCGCGCCAGTCGGTCCACATGGCCATTCGGTCGTCCTGTTGTTCAATCACTCATCAATGTGTTTGACCTTGCTGAGTGGTTCATGCTGAGTGTCATGATCATCCGTTGGTTTCATTTGTCACTGACAGCTTACCCACTTCAGATGTGCACGGTTACACGGGAGATTTGAGTTCATTTCTGGCCGTCCGACTGGACATATTCAGCAGGCGAAACTAGCTTTGGGCTTTCACGTGAGACGCTTGCGATTTCTATTGCGTAGCCCAAACTATCAAAACAGCTCAAAAGAGACTTCGAGGGACGTTTGCAAATTTTTGAGAAGTTCTGATAATTCGTTTAGAAAACTGCTCGTTGTCAGACAGTTGCACTAATTACCGAGCTCTGTTCCGTCTTTAGCAACAAGTTATGTGAAGAACATTCCATTTCGATTACAACACTCCTGAGAAAGACCACCCGAGGTGGTTGAAACGTAGAGTATTACAACGTGCTCGAAAAGTTGGCTACAGCTGTTAGCGGGGTCAGTGAGGACGTCAGCGTTGGATGATGGAGGTGAATAGGGTGATGATTGCCATCGGTTTTTGACGTCTTTACTGGAAAGGTGATGTAATTACAGATGCGAGTTTTAACATAGATATATAAAGGAAACTACTCATTACGCTTTGGAATGCATGAGTCGGAATGATTACTGCCTACGCACAGCCTGCTAGCGAACAGCGCGCGCTGATGATCCATCCAAATAGAGCGTCGAGTCAACAGCGTTCATAAATTAACCACTGGTCGACCTGTCTGCTTATTCGTCAAGGGTGTGATAAACTATCAGTCTGCTCTTGATAGTGCTGTTTTCAGTCTGCTTCAGAGACATGCAAACATCATACTTTCAGTGGTAGTTTCAAATGGTCAACTTCTTTTTGTTCACAACTGGATAGACCTTTCCTCCACAAATGTGTCGTGTTACGGGGAGAGCGGAAAGCATTTGTTGGCTAAATAAACTTAACAACCATTTTCGAAAAGAAGCTAGTTGGAAGTCTAAGTAAATGATAATTTATGGGTGATGCTTATTTTATATCAACAAAAATCTTCATCATTTATCATAAATGGTTAAGGAAATCAGAAGGTTCATTGATTAGAGATACACGATCGCACTATGTACCTTCGAGTACAGTGTAAAATCATCCAAGCCAGTTTGTAAATTGTAGCAGTTTTTCATCTGTGTTAATGTACACCTTTGTCGGCTCGATTGTCTGCTATCTGTCCATTTACAAAATAAACCTTTCCACCAAGATTTCGCTCATGATCGCCGAGTTCTCACAAACAATCAATGTGTCTTTGTAATCGTTTTCCAAATTGTTCGAGCTGAGTTGATTCAACACATTCGTGGGAAATGACCGCATAATCCTTACAGTGTGACCAACAGAAGCACATCAAGATAAGGACTGTGTTAAGATCATGTGTACGGTTATCCCAACCACTGATATACTGATCATCCATTGTGTACCCTGTAATCGATCAGCCATCTTCCGGAGTACTGTTGTTTCTTCACTAGATCAGACCTCATTGGTTTTAGACAGTGGTAAGTTTCGATCAGTCGGCAGTTTAATACCTCATAGTCAGCTGCTCTTTCAGTCCGTTTGTACTAATCGATAGTTCTCATCGCAGTTTGTGGCCTGCATATACCATATGGGTTTAGGCTTGAGAATTGCTTCGAGTTTGCCTTTGTTTGGGTTAGTTTTTGGTTCTAGCCAACATGGACGTATCTGTTATATGGGTTGCGAAAGAGGGAATACTAAGTGTGAAATTGTCCGTCTGTGGAACCAAATTTATCTTCAATTGGTCTATTTCGTTGCATATTTGCGAGCACTGAAGTGAACAAAAACTGTAAAAACATTGTAAAATCATTTTGGCACATTGTTTGCCGATTGACATAAAGTGAGAAAGGATGTTAGTGATTAGCGACCTCTTTAATCGTGAGATAAAACTTACGGGACACGACTCACTTGTCCCTCAAAAATGATAAAAGTATGATCGAATATGACAAACTGACTCAGTCTTCATAGGGAACACGCTGGATTCATTCATTCCATTGCATATGATTTTATCTACTGACCCCCGGTTACTATAGATCGATACATCGAGGACAAAGTGCACGAGACTGTTTGACCACTGGTGGTGCTTAGCTGCCAACCATTGTATCTAAGTCCCGAACCTTGCATTCTCATCAATGCTGCTCACTGTTCATTCGCGTCACAGCCAACCAAGCCAGATATGAACAGGAAGTGCAAATCAAACTAAAGCTTAAACGAAATATGTTAACTCAAACAGCCAACCATCGAAGGCGTTAAGGCACGTACCTGGATGCAACTGGACAGTACGGCTAGTGGGTACAAAGTTATCAGGTACGAGGCGAAGGATTCCAAACACGCGACACCATTCAGAAGGAATATCCACACGCCTGCTCATTTTACCTTGATAAGAAATCGATGAACATATGTTTACTAATCCGTTTATTCTGAGTGAACCGCGAATGTTATAAACTGATGAACTGAACCACAAGGATGCTGTCGTTCGCAAAGTCCTCTTTAACATAATTATGAAACGGTTTGTCAAAGACATGACATGTTTGCTTGTACCGAGTTATGTTGAGTTCCACGATTTCTCTCATCCGTTCACATCCTCAACAAACTAGATTGATTCACTGTTGACATTGTTTTATGTCCGTCAAAGTGAGCTTGCAGATCGTTGGTTCAGTTCATCACTCTTTTTATTCACCTAGCTTGTTTGTTTCACTATGGTCGGAGTTTGGGTTGAACCGACTACAGCTGCGTAAAATTGGAATGCAAGTATGCATACACAGTGATCGCTCTGGGTAGTAGGATGACTGAACAAAGCTCAATAAATGCTGTTACCCTCAGTTCGTTAGTGTGTTCACGTAGGCACTTCTGTTAATGACTGCATCAGCCAACAGCCTGATCGATGACACTTAATCCGCTCTTCTTTTCAAAAACTTGAGTGTCTACGGTCTTCTATCCATCCTTTTCTTCGGCTTTATTGGTGTATTGTATAATGAATGGTCTGCCTGGCTTTTCATAGTTCAGTGAGAAATTTGCTTTTCATCCCTGTCTTTATTGGGATGCACTAACCTGCACTCCTATGCTGAAATGCTTCTTGTATTACACTTCAAAAATCTTTCTTCATAATCTAGATCTCGTCATTGCAGCCTCTCTCTGTTTAGCGTCCGAGAGATAAGAGTTTCCTTTCCCTACTAGCCAATCAACTGGCTAATCAGTATTGGCCGGCTGGACAGAAAGGCTCCACTGGCACACCTCACGGTCTTATTCCTTCGGGTTTACACTGGATATGTGGTGTGTGGGTGGAACTGCAAGTGGTGTAGCGCAAGCCAATTGCAGTGATGGATGAGCACAGGCGTCCTTTGGATTCGGTCACCGTGACAGGCCAATCCGAACCGGATGGCGCCAACCGTAGGCACTGAGCACACACCCACACATAGTCAGCAATGTGCTTCTCTGCTCAACAGGCAAATGTGTGCACAGCACAACAACCAAAATAACTAAGAGGTGTGTGAATTGAGGTGTAAGCTGAATTCGAACCGTTTACTTTGACAATCGAGTGTACGGTCGCTTGTCTTCTAGGTCCATGTGTTGCATTTGACCTTGGCAATCAAAAATGCTAACAGGCTCGCATACATTCACTTCACCAATCCACACTACGGTCCAGAGTTGGCACATACAAAAAAATAAGATTACGTTAGTGATGGTGTTAAATAACGTGTCCGAAACGAACGCATCTCCTTTGAAACCACGATGTTCTGAACGCTGGTTGCTCGCACAACGTTTGCACATTTTCGCGGTTTTGATTATGAAATACCCTATAAAACTCATGTGTTCGTAAAGATAGCATTAATCTTCCTAATCACGGTGACATAAGTTGTGTTTTGTGTTCATAAAGTAACGGCAGCACGTGATCAGTTTCATGGTTGCTGTCACTCGTCAGTTAAGCTTGCTTGCTAAACTTTGACCACACAGGTGACCATGAGAATGGTAGATAGTGGTAACCATAATTTCCAGGACGGTTGATTTCCGATCGAAACGCACTATAATTGCGAATCCCGCAATCGTAGCGCCACGACCACAACCATGAATGTCGTGACTTCCCTGATACGGTTGGCCTATGAACAACCAACCACAGCAGCCTTCCGCAATCCTCTTGATCTGAGAAGCATGATGTGATCAGTGCAGTACTGTCTCCGTCATCTAGCTGAATGCTTTGTTTATGTTCCTACCTATAAATCGTGTGCAATCCGAAATTATAAGTGTATTCACAGCTCTCACTCTTCCACTTCCACTAAGTTGAGGCTTGAATTGGATTTCGGCCAGTTCATTACCTGCCATCAGTCCCACAAGTTCGATTATTACACAGATGTTGAAATTTGTGAAACACTGGTTGACCACATTCTGATCTTCGTATTGTTAGCATTCTTCTTCTGTCTTGCAAAAAAAACCAACTTATTCAACACGGAGTCACTGGATGAATATAATACCCAAGAAGCGCTGAAGTCAAGGAAGATTCTAATGGACGTCATTATTAGCCACTTTCTTATAGATAATCCCTAATTGACACGTCAACCAACTGATAAACTAATTATAGTGCATGAAACATGGTAAAGAAAGAACAAGTTTCATCACGTTCTTAGAGCTCAATATTTGAAACTGGATTTCGTAATCCAGTTTTTTGGCTGTCTAGTCTGTTATGCTCCCGTTTTTCCACATTATCTGAGCTTCCACATCATTATCTATCACGTGCACACCGCCTCCGGCTACTTTATTGGTCTGGGATGATGCTCAACGGTTCACCGCACCCTCAAAGAGTTCCACCGCAAACGAAACACACCAGTGTAGAGCAAACCTATACACACGCATGACACACTGAAGAATAGTTTTAAACAGTTGTACACTCAACGTGTCCCCCTATTTATCCGGATTGCCTATACGATACTTCCGTTCAAATCTAGCTCCTGGTTGTGTATTAAAGTGAGGGTAATCGAAATTTTTGGAAATATAAATGAAGCACTTACCCATTAATCATTTCTGCGGCCGATGCACATATACACAGGACTAGTAGGACGGTAATGACGGTGGTTCCCAATCTTCTACCCAGGTTAATCGAAGTTAAGCAGATTCGGCAACTTTAACCGGAACTACTGGTACTTGATAAGACATCTAAGCAACCAACAGATTCGGCTGATCGTAGGTATGCTTGTGAACGGATTTGGATTCATAAAGATTCGCGTAAACCATACTGGTACAGCAGCAAACAGCGATAGACTGATACGTTACATCCTCTAAATGAGCGCAGATAGTTCAGTAAAAAGATATAGACTGAAAGCTGAATCAGTCTCTTGGCACATTTTCATCGATTACATGACATGCAGATTAACAGGGTTTTAAGCCGGAGCGGCTGGAACCAAAAATGTTTTATGGGAATATCAGTGGTCATATGGTTACGTAATCCCTATCAATTCAGAAAGTCGGTTACAATGTTTTTCATAAATATGTTTGACTCATGATGGTAGGAAGCAGCCATTCCTTCCTGAGCATTTTCTTTCGTCAGTGTACAGTCAATTTGAAATAGAAACAACCGTGGCTACGTTATTCACCTGTGTTTCTGATTCTATGCCCCTTAAAACACAGCTACAGGATTCATATGAGACTATAGTGTCAAGAAATGACCTATACACTGCTTGTAAGTTGTGGTATACAGCTTATTATGTTGATGTAATAGATTTTAGTTGTGCGGTTAGATTTGGGATTCATTCAACAATATTCTGAAACTGTGATACATGACAAAAGACCTGTAGACTGTTTGTGCATTTCGTCTCGAAGGTTTTTTGGAAATAGTTAACTCACTAATGCCTCCGTCTCATGAGATAAGCTTGTTGCTCATATCTCACGACTTAATCTGTGGGAATCTGCACCAGGTAGTACCCGTGTTCAGGAGTGTTGTCACCTTGGTGTAACTAGTCATGAATGATAACTATTTTGAAAGAAAAATAAACTTGTGAAATTGCAATCTGGTTTACTTCCGGATCAGAAAGACAAAAATTTTTTTAATGTAAACTGCCGGAATTTTGTTTTATACATGAAGCCATGCCAGAACTTGTTCAATAATCACAATAGACCAACACACAGAATGAATAACCTTCGTTTTCCAGCACTATTAATCAAGGGGTTCACGACAAACAGTCAAGTGTACCGGTGGTCTCTGACACTGATTGTTACTGGCCGTCCGTTGACAGAGCGATACTCACAGAAGTTGAAAACAAACAGCAAAGCTACAACATCCCTCAACATCTTTCATTTTACTTTCCAGTTCCCTGACAAAGCCTTTATGGGTGCTACCGCCATGGTCGTTGAATTGTTGGAAACAGTTTGTAAAATTGATAATCACTGGGATATCTCCATGAGATAGACAACTGTAACAACTGGCAATGAGAATAGCTCTCATATTATGAGAGATTAAGAAGAACCAAACCTGTTCCATGTGATAGATCACCTTGATTAGAAGTTAACACATTTGTCCACTAACCTAAAAATGGAAAGAATTGATACTATATTCACGTTTGTTGAATCAACACCACAGTAGGGCATGTTACATCCTTGTATGTGGCCTTATTGGACAGAAGTAGCCAGACTGCAGTTCGGGTCACCACAGTGAAACAAAGGAGCTTAAATTTTTGATCACTGCACTATTGCTTCTGTGCACTTCTGTATGGAAAAAATCTGGAATAGAACAATAAATAACCAGTGGTGAAAAGCGATTTTTAAAGTAAGTTTTCTCTTGAGTATCTGATATGTTGTTTGAAATATTTTACTGAAAAATGCACAGCAATTAACACTTCCACAAACAGGCCATATTCGTTCATTTCAACGATGCGCTTCTAGAATGACAAGGCTGTATCAAATAACTCCGTGACCTAACCGAAAGATTGTATTCAATATTGTTCAGTTAAGCGTTGCTAATTTCTCCCTGAATTACTCTTAACCGAAAAGCAGTTGTTCCCCCTCGCAGCGAAATTCGTCAGCGGTTTGACGTAAATGTTTTCATTTCCCAAGCAAATGAAAACCACTGCTATTCATAAACACAATCTGTAACAGGCAGTCTTCTTGCTAATGGATTGATCTTTCCCAAGTGTCAGCGCGTGACCTAGAATGAAAATTGTTATTCGCAATTATCAAAAGTACGACGTCATGCTTCTGGTTGCACGAGATTTACTTAGTCAATGTTTGCGCAAATTTTAACATTATATGTTTAGACTCGGTAAAGAACAATGCAAGTAATCCATTTATCGTATAACCGCATAAACGCAAAGAACTTTGAACGAGTCACCTGAATTGTCAGACTTGCAAAACAATGTGAACAAGATTATGAGCCATGCAAGTTCAATTCATAATCCTAAGGTTTAGAATTTTTGAGTAAAAGAACAACCTGATCACTGAACCCGACAGTTAAAAGCTTCGAAACCAAAACTAAGGTAACTTTTAGTATACAAAACAACTGTCGGCAAAACATAATAGGTTATTCTTGGAACAGTGGTCCATTCCTAATTTTCGTCCGTGACTCCGCTCGGTAAGCCAGCCTTGAAAGAAAACCCTTCATTTGACTCAAAGCATCTCTTTTCGTTGGACATTAATGTTACTGAGTGGAGCCCCGCTACTCAAACTGGTCAAGCAAGAAGATAAGCCTACTCGTGATTTGTTACTAGCCCAGAAAAAAATTTCTTGGGGAAATCCCTTTCAGAAAGCCGTCCTTTTGTGTTCGATGCAAGGCGCTTGTGGACTAACCTGTTGACTATGAAGATTCGAAATAGACAAGTTAAAAACACAGGGTTTAATGAGCTAATCTCTTTCGTCAGCTTGCACTATTCCTAGTTGGAACAACAGTACAGCGTTATGCTTATAAATGGTAATGCTGAGCGCATTATTAGCCAGAACCACTTAGAATTGCGGTACTCGTCCGGTCGGACAAGAATGGTACAAAAGTTCTATTATATTCAATCAAGATAGGTGTGCAAGATTTCTAATTGCGGAAATTTTTTCAAATCCGGTTTTCTGCCGTGTGTAGATCTGTTTACTTGCTCCGGTTTCGTGTTACTGGTTTACCCTTAGACTCAGATGCTGACTGGTCAACATGACTACTTATACAATGAACCAATCACGTAGTGAATTACCTCCCACACCGGACGTAGCCATTTCGACGGTTACCTATTTGTTGATCTTTACTTTTGTTGGTGGTAATGTAATGGCTTGATCACAAGCAGGTTCCAGTTGAACGACTAATTCGATGGGGTCGTTTGTTACCTGTTCATGAGAGAGGTGACCTTTGTCTATGAAATATCATGTGCTTGTGAGTGGACTGCTGCTCCCGAGAGCGAAGCTATTCCTATATAAAGCCAAGAGAAAAAACGCGAATGACCATCACTCAAGTGGAAAGTGATAAACAAGATGATGAGAATGAATTGTCAGACCGCCTGTAATTGATTTCACGCTGAATTAATCAGCTAAGGACAGAAACGTCAGAATGACAGTTGTATCTTCGTCCCGAGCGAGGTGGAACAGGACGGATTTAGTAAGTGTGCGATCGCAGATTCCACTACCACTCTGGGTTGTTTGAAGATGTGAACAAAATTCGAATTCAACGACGCTTTGTCCACCACATCTATCAGCTTTTATTTTGACGGACTTTTCTTCACAAGCAAAAAGCTGCCTGACCTAATTGCCAGCATTCATTTGCATGCGAATAAATTACGCCGACCATGTTTCTTCGCCTGACCTGTCTCTGTAGACCCAGGTAAATTGACGAACCGAACTCCAAGTTCTTTTGCGCCCAGGCTGTCGGCCATCACAGCAACGAACAATTGGAGCCCTGGCCAGGATTAGAGGGTGAAGCTCCCATGGCCACGATCGTTTGAAGATGGAGATGTCCGGAGATTCCTGGAGGAATTTGAGGATATGGCGGGGGCGGTCGGATTGGGTAGAGCGGGCAGCCCTGTGGATGTTGCTCAAGGGAAGGGCAGAGGTGGTGCTGGATCCGGCGCGAACGGGCCCTGCGAAGCTGGAGTAGGCTGTCTCGACGGAGGTGCAGATCACCGGGTTCGACAGCCCCGCCAACTGTCAGGTGGCAGTGAGGCGGTTCAAGGGCTCCCAGCTCGGACCAGCAGACGACGCTGTGGTTTACGCCGCGTCACTGCGGGCAGCGTTGTCACATTTACACCAGGACTCGGAACAACGCATGCTTACAGATGGGATCTTGGAGAGAGTGCTACCAACAATCTGAGATCAGCTCAATGTTGTCATCGATGACAGTTGGCAGATGCAGCTCGACAGTTACTGACATAAAACTCCCCGAGAGTCAGCGAGTTAGAGGCAGGCAACCCAAGTGAACTAGTCAACCTTCGAAGTGCGGTGGAAAGTTTGCTTCAGGAAGTGGCTGCTTCGAAGGTGAAAGAAGGGAATCGTGACGATCTCTGTTACAGTTGCGGAAGACGTGAACACTGGCGAAGATTTTGCCCAACGAGTAAGAAGTTGAATAAACATTTCTTCGATCGCTTTTTGTCGGGGAAGGGGGATCCGGTAATAGGGGCAGCTGATAAGACAGCAGTTCAGGTTAAGTTAGCTTGGAGTACTGTCTGATTGATACTGGGGCCGCGATTTCATTGATTGGGTTGAGGACAGGAATGATTGTGCAGCCGTGTGTGATAATCATTCGAGCAGTAGGTTGGTTTACCCTCAAAGTTGATGGCCCACCAGAATATGTTGTCCGAATCGATAGCCACGTAGTCAAACAACACTTTGTCATTTCCCCCCAAAACACACTTCAGACCATGCTAGGGGCGGGTTTTCTTGACCGAGCTGAGACTGTGATTTATTTGAAGCATGATAAACTCGTGAC
>QNGE01009876.1:0-11672 GCA_008508345.1 Paragonimus westermani
TCACCGAATGGGACTTAGCTGTACCGAAATGTCTGTTAGCTTGTCGTAGTGTCATATACTCTTCGATACACGAAATTTCACATTTTTGTATACCGACCGAGAGGTGGGACTACCTTCAGATGCCCGATTGCCGGTTACACAGCAACTGCAAATTCCGGTGACACAATACGTAGACAGCCTCCTCAACACAGTTTGGCGGGCCCACCAGATTGCACGAACACATCTGGAGACACCTCACAGGCATCAGAAAGACTATTATGACACGAGGACATGCGGAGCCTCCTTGAGTGTTGGCGAGACAGTACGGTTGCGCAACACGGTTCCGAGCCCGGGAGTTCCAGTGGATGCACAATTAATAGAAATGTCCGTATGTCGTCGAGCGAATATTTTTGGGGGCAATCTGTAGGTCCAGTGAACTGCCAGTAACCAGCAGACAGCCACTGGTGGTTCAGCTCGATCGACCAAAATCATTCATATAAACCAAAGCCAGGGAACCATCACCGGACTTTTCCGAGGTTGGGATGGAAGTCGGAGTCCCAAACGTGCTAGACGTAGGCAGGGTACCTGGGACGGTGCCTAGCGAATAGCCGTGTAACGCTCGAACGAAACTAGTTAGCACGCTCGGATCGATTTTGAAGTGGCCGCTATGTCAGCGTTGTGCCCGAGGATCCAGAACTAATAGAGTCGGACAAACAAGGAGGACAAATGTATTTAAACGTAAGGTCCTCATACTTTTGTATCCTTATCCTGTTGGATTATTTTATCACCGCCGAGCGTTGCGTAATGCATCTTCGGACATGAACTGTGTCTGCCCTTCTGGTTGTGTGCTACATGTTCGCGGACGCTGGCCTGCTAGGTGGTCTTTGGTTTGATGGTTAATGTATTCTCGGCTGAACGCCGGTGTCTTCTGTGTTTCTCTCTGGTTTGGGTACTGTTACACTGTGAGCTACTTTTCCGCGATTCGTATGCTCGTGCGCTCGCAAGTTCGCACTGTCGTTGGCCGGTGGGTAATAACAGAATAGCGACCACAATGGACACTCACCAGTCCTCCAAAGTCTTGCTTTCCTTTGGGGGAACTGTGAAGGGTTGCCACAACGTACGCTGCAGAATCTTCGACGGTGGTTTAACTATATCCGTAGGGATGCTATCGGCATCTGCAGACTTTGAAGGTTTAATCGATTCTGGTGGCTAACCAACCTCTTATCAATCTGAAAGTATGTTTCCTATCTTAGTGGAGGGTTTTAGCGACACCAGTTTCAATATGCTCGTGCTCACATCTTTCCCTCTGTGAACCCTATGAGAAAAATACATGGGAGGTTATTTTTAAATTTAATCTCTGGCTGTTGCACTCCGTTTGGTCGGAATGGATCTAAATTCTTACATGAATACACCTCCGGATCCAACATGTAAATAAAAACGATTCGAGGCTGCTTTCGCTGTTCAGGAAACGCCCGCTTCCGGGCGAGACTTTGTCGGACGCTAGGCTTTGCAAGCTGTGTGTCAACGGGTTTTGTACCACAGAATACCCAGGACTTGACGAATGCCCACACCCGATGACGCCTTGATGCTTGACTAGTAGGACCCGGATCTTGACTCGACCGCGTTTTCTGCTGGCGCGATGCGTTCACATAGTGATCTAGAGATGAGGGTAAAAGTTTAGAACTGAAAAAGCCAAGTTGCTGTGAATGGCAAAGCTAAACCCTTTCTTTAATTAGTCAAAAGTAGCGGGATGTTATTCAAACATATTTAGCTCTCTTGGATACATGTGTACTCGATGCTTGAACACTGTTAACAGACAATTTATTCTGCGAGTAGTCTATCTGGTCAGTGAAAAAGTTGAGCGGAACAACCAACCTTAACATTTTTTCTCGCTCGTGAATGCTTGACTTCTCAAAACTCAATCTTTCCGCATCACCAAAAAACTTACCAGAGGATTTGTTTAGGCGCGATTGGTGACTCGGCACTATGATTATACACCCTCTTACCCCTATCCCTCAGGTGAAAATACATTCGGCAGTCATAGTCGATTTTAGTAGCCTGGATTTTCCGTGATACATACCATGCGCGTGGCGAGCTTCTGCACCTTTCCGAGGACGACGGCTTCCTTTTTGAGGTATGGTATTCAAGCCTGGGCAACACAATTCAAATGCTGTGAAATATGGCAGAGTATATCGTAAGAAATACCGCCGGACATGAGTCAGAGTTCGCGGATTTTGGTCGATAAGACGCTGATCATGCTTTTGTTGCAGCCGCGGCGAGCCGAACAGACGGAATGAACGTGCTATTGACCTGAATACCCAGGTCTCTTGTTTGCCGTCTCGTTGATTTTTCAAATATCCATCTAACTAAACCATCAGATACCTCGGTGTCAACTGGAGGGCGTTAGTGAGGATACGGATTTTTGAAACATTCAGCGGTAAGTCAACATTGAGTGTTTATTCACAGGCTTTAAGAGTGTCCTCCTGGAGGGCGCTCGGGCCCGACTCACTTTTAACTAACCTTATATCACCTGCGTATACTTAATAAATGCCAGCTGGACTGCTGCTCATGTCGTTTAGTTGTATCGAGAGGAGCAACAAGGTGAGGACTGAACCCTAGTATAAACCACTTCACGGAGAACTTTCGTACGGCAGTAATCTTCTCACTCTCACCTTACCCTATCTCTTTAGTATGAACTCCTGGATACAACTATTGATTTTGGGGGAGAGAGTACTCCAACCTCTCGCAGTTTCAGACCAAATAGCTTGTGACTGACAGAATCGAAGGTCGTACGGAAAATTGGATGACTCACCTCTATTCACCTTCTACTCAGTTTGTCTGTGACAGGCTCTGGAAACTCTATCAAATTGGTAAGAAAACACATACTGTCTAAAAGCCATGTAGGTGGCTTCGAAGGCGTTCAGCTGTCAGGGACACTGCAGATCTTTCCTTGTAAAATGAGCATAACAACACTGCTTACGACACTAGTAGGGCTTACTGGCCAGTAATTTTGGAAAATCAATGGATTACCATTCTGAAAATTGGAAATACGGCAGCCTTCCTCCAGACCTCAAAAATACACCCGTTTTCGGTATGAAGCTAAACATGAGCCAAATGTAAAGCCAGTGGTGTTAAAACAGCCGGATGGGCGTCGTTCGGTTTTCCAGACTGTGTGTCGTTTGAGAGTGATATCGCCAGCCTGGTTTCCGGTGTCGCAAGGTCTTCATCCTCCATGACCGCGCCCTTTGAGTTGAAGAGAGGCTCAGCTACTCCATTACCTGGCCAATAAACACTTTGAACCTCTATCGTAAACGCGTTCGCTATAACCTTGCCAGTCATTATGATCTCTCTGTTATGGAAAGCATGGTCCTAGCTTCCTTTTTAGAGGGGAGCTGGAGTGAGCACAACTGTGTAACATCGTAGGCTTCTGTTTGGTGTCGCCTGCTTAGTCGAGTTAATACATCAGGGAAGCATTCCTTGCCACCTTAACTACTTCGTTTTGATCTCTTTCGTTTAGCACGAAAATTTCAAACCCTTTTAAATGTGATTGACTCCCAAGGTATATACGTACACCGGAACTGTCTCTCGAGCCTTGGAAAAACCCAGGGCTCTTGATCCCTTCCCCCGACTAGTTTTTGGGGACGTCCTTCTTCATGAGAGCCCGGAGACTGTTAACATAGTTTGTCCACAAGCAACCGACATCTCTTGAGGGAACTGATGAGTTAATTGTCCGTCCACCAGCTTCCATTATCAGATTTTTTGGACAAGTCGGTGAACACGTTGCGCCTTTGTTTGGATAGAGGTCACTGGAGCAGGAAATAAATCGTCATGCGGTCGCTGCAAATAAAACGTTTGCGATATCGCTGCTCCAACAGGTTATGGTTAAGTCCAGCGTTGAAGCTGTATGATCAAATTGAAATCTTGTGAATATACCGAAATGCACTGGCATGAAATAAGCCAGTTTGTGGTGAAAACGTCTACTACTGAGAGATCCCAACAGCTACTTGACTGCAAGAGCACTAAGCTCTGCCGGAACAAGCAGTCGGTGGCTTGACTGGCAAGCTATCTGGAATGTCCTCAACAATAAGTCATCCACCCCTGGTTTCGCTCCCGGGCCTCGGTATACCCCAAGGATCATCAGTAAGCGTATGAAATGGAGAAGACCTACGAAGGTTCGAATAGCCGCTCAGCCGCGTTCAAAGTCCGTGGGTGTGCATCCTGCAGAACATCGAATCAATGAAGGCAGCATTGCCACTGGGATCCGGGTTCCTAATTTAAATCTATGCACTCTTTTTGCCATGTTTTTCTAAGCACGTAGACATCCGCAGAGCAAATGACTACACACAGCTCGGCCCTCCTATCGAGCAGGCTGCGCGCACTTGTTAGCATGTCATTCAACTCCGGTGAACAGGGTTTGCGGCTACTTTGCATTCAGATCACATATGACCCTTCACAGCTTTCCTCCTAAGGGTAGGTACGCTTCTTGGATATTGGGGTGCGGATCAGCCCTATGTAAACCATCATTGTCCTAGGCGGCTGATTGTTTCACACTGTTGCACCATCGCCCCTTTCCATGGGAGTTGTGACTAGCTTCTGACACTAGCGTGTGTCAAGCTGTTTGCTTCCAATTTCGCGTGCAGTTGACAGTGCCATATACGGGCCAGACTACGACACGCGGCCACGAGAGGGAAACTTCAACAGTGTTGGAAAGAAAATGATGGGCGTTGGAATGTAAGCGAATACGCGGAGATGGAATGTTCCGATGTGCATTTAGGTGATCAGTTAACAATTTGTCCGAAAATGAACACAGAAGCGTGCGTGCAAACTCATGTCTATTGTTTATGTTAAGTCACATTCCCAAGTACCTGCTACTGAACAAGGGTACAGTTAAAGATAACGAGGAATCGTAAACAGCACTGACAAAACCAATGTACAAAAAAGCAGAAGTTACATACGTGAATCAGTTTAGGTCAGTTCAGGTCCCAGGAATTGACAGCCGTCATTAAAGATTGCCCAATTTCTTACAGACGCGACACATTTGATCGTCCCGTGCCGCGAACAAGTTAGAAAATAAAAAGAAACATATAACAGCACTGAAAACTATGAGGACCTTAAGCTGCAGTGTCGCCCTCATGCAGAGCAAAAGTACAGGCACTGTTACAACCAGCTTCAGAAGATGAAATGGATAGAACGCTCGGACTAATAACGTAGAACCACTACGGAATTAGTTGAGGAAGAAGTGGCATAATGAAGAGGCAAACAGTAGAAACAGATGATAACATGACACTGAAAATAATAGCACAGATTTCGGCCGAAGATAAGAAAAGGGTGCAGATTTCACAGGTGCTGATTTGCGTCGTGTTACTGGAAAAGGTTTTTTGCCTAACAGTAATAGCACGAATGATGTTCTTCCTTTCAAACACCGTTCTTGCAGCTGGAGACACGTTGGTCATGTTGAAGTCAGTGCTGGAGGTAATACCGTTGCACTCAAAGATAACACTTCCGAAACAAATACTACACTTGGGAAACATTGAATACTTGAAATACCGACAGTCAGAGGATCTATACGATGGGGATTGAAACCACCGCAGAATTACAGATATCCCAACACGCATTCAAGGTGTGAAGAACGTAATGAATATTACTGATATGTTTTATCTCCATTTTTGTCACACATTTGTTTTACTATTCCAACTTAGCCTACCAGTAATGCATGCAACTCAGCAACACACGTTCTGCGTTGTTGCACCCTGATGCGTTCCGTAATTCTTACAAGTTCGACCGTAGTTCTACTCAGTTACATCCCAATCATCTCATGATTTCAAGTACGAGATAGACGTGAATGAAGCCCGTGGACTACTGCAGTTGCTTGAACTAAATCAGAGAGTAGCCCACTTTTGTCTCATGTCAACCGCAACTGCCGAACTCGAACGTGGGCCAGTACTCTCTGCTGAAACTGAAATGATGTAATTCGAACTAGACGATTACAGTATAAATAGAGTTTCTTGTTGAGATTTCCATGCATGGACATTCTGCCAAACCGAATAGCTAGGTAACCTGTCGTGTAAAAATCACGAGACGCGAATGTTCTTCCTTTCAAACACCGTTCTTGCAGCTGGAGACACGTTGGTCATGTTGAAGTCAGTGCTGGAGGTAATACCGTTGCACTCAAAGATAACACTTCCGAAACAAATACTACACTTGGGAAACATTGAATACTTGAAATACCGACAGTCAGAGGATCTATACGATGGGGATTGAAACCACCGCAGAATTACAGATATCCCAACACGCATTCAAGGTGTGAAGAACGTAATGAATATTACTGATATGTTTTATCTCCATTTTTGTCACACATTTGTTTTACTATTCCAACTTAGCCTACCAGTAATGCATGCAACTCAGCAACACACGTTCTGCGTTGTTGCACCCTGATGCGTTCCGTAATTCTTACAAGTTCGACCGTAGTTCTACTCAGTTACATCCCAATCATCTCATGATTTCAAGTACGAGATAGACGTGAATGAAGCCCGTGGACTACTGCAGTTGCTTGAACTAAATCAGAGAGTAGCCCACTTTTGTCTCATGTCAACCGCAACTGCCGAACTCGAACGTGGGCCAGTACTCTCTGCTGAAACTGAAATGATGTAATTCGAACTAGACGATTACAGTATAAATAGAGTTTCTTGTTGAGATTTCCATGCATGGACATTCTGCAAAACCGAATAGCTAGGTAACCTGTCGTGTAAAAATCACGAGACGCGATGCGGCAGTTTAGAGCAAGAGCAATAGTTTAGTAAACGGCCGGTCAGGTTTAAATGAACACAAAGAACTGACGATCATTTCAAAAGCTGAAATCAATCAAATGAAGATTGGAACAGAAGTTATTCCCGAACGCCGTCGAAATCCTCAAATGTTTAATGATCCATCCACCATATCTGTCACTGGCGACAGGTAAGTGTTTGGTTGGCGGAAGGATAGAAACAGGATCTATTTGGACCCAATTCAAGAGTATTTCCGTGAATGCATCGAAGGTAACACGGAACGCAGTTGCTCCGTTAGTCAACCTGCAATCTGGATCCGAATAAAGAACATTCTTTCTCTGGCAGTATCCATAAGTAGGGAGAGTTGCTATCGGACCCTCGCCGAGTGAATTGTAATACTCCATCTGGCACTCAAACTTTCGCAGATGTGACTACTGCATACAAACACGAAGACCACAACAATCGTGTTTCAGGAAGACCACTTACGCAACCGCATTGAATCCATCAATTTTTGGTCGCAGTCTGGAAAATCTGCGCAGGCATTGATGTGTGTAAAATAGTGGATATTTATTGCGAGTGTGGGTTGGGGAAGCGTGAGAGTAGTAATGGTCCCAGGTGGACATACCTCCTGCATTCGGTTGCGGTAGAGATGATTTAAGAGAAACTCTTGGGTTGTCACCTATTTCAGTTATTCCACTATTTATTTTGACTGCTGACACTATTGATAGTGTTTGATTGCATGTCCCTATTTTACCTTTCATTTCGACCACCCTAGGTCACATTTACGGTTACAATTTCCGATCGCTAAATATTGGTTGGTCGCGCTTTGCTGCTGCTGTGCTTTGCTTACAGCTTGCTTTCCCGGTCCTCTTAAAATAAACGTCGTTGTCCACTAATCGGTTTTTCTGGTTTAATTATTGTGGAGAATAGGCACGATTCCAGACAGAAACGTTCCAATCCTCTACAGGATGACTGCGTAACCACAACATCATACGTCAAAGGTGCAGACAATAGAAGACAAGCGCCAGTATCCAGAAGTACGGAGAGTTGCTATCGGACCCTCGCCGAGTGAATTGTAATACGCTATTTGGCACTCAACCTTTCGCAGATGTGACGACTACANGACTGCTGACACTATTGATAGTGTTTGATTGCATGTCCCTATTTTACCTTTCATTTCGACCACCCTAGGTCACATTTACGGTTACAATTTCCGATCGCTAAATATTGGTTGGTCGCGCTTTGCTGCTGCTGTGCTTTGCTTACAGCTTGCTTTCCCGGTCCTCTTAAAATAAACGTCGTTGTCCACTAATCGGTTTTTCTGGTTTAATTATTGTGGAGAATAGGCACGATTCCAGACAGAAACGTTCCAATCCTCTACAGGATGACTGCGTAACCACAACATCATACGTCAAAGGTGCAGACAATAGAAGACAAGCGCCAGTATCCAGAAGTACGGAGAGTTGCTATCGGACCCTCGCCGAGTGAATTGTAATACGCTATTTGGCACTCAACCTTTCGCAGATGTGACGACTACATACACACACGAAGACCACAACAAACGTGTTTCAGGAAGACCACTTACGCAACCGCATTGAATCCATCAATTGTTGGTCGCAGTCTGGTGCTTCTACTTAAACACTCATATGTGTAAAATAGTGAATATTTATAGCAAGTGTGGGTTAGAAAAGCGAGAGAGAGAGATGTCTCAAGTGGATTTCCTTGAGCATGTTTACATGCGACTGGCACTATTTGGACACGGGACCGAAAGTTAACCATGAATGTCAACGAAGTCGACTACAAGCCCCTCATCGTCACTTTCACTTACGAGAGGAATGTAGTGATTGCGAAGATGGTTTCAGAATGATAGTGGAGAGCAAGACAGTTATTCACTTAAAATCAAACTGTGAACAGCAAAGCACCTTTTGACCAAGACAACTTCGAACAAAAAGTCGAACTGTTTTTTTGCACACTGTAGCACTCGAGCACATTTCAATGCATCTCATCAGGCATATACTGCAGTCTGTGCTTTTTTATATCAAAGTTGGGTAGGCGTTGTGAAGCTCACCTAAGGAATCAAGGGTCACACAAATGCCCACACACTCACACACATCCATACATATCAATTACCAGGGCAAATTGGTACTGACGAAAAAGTCTTTCTCTACACAGATGGGGGATCCCATTTGCCAATTGCTACCGCCTCCACGAACAGGAGAAGCCTTCGATTTTTGTTACGTATCATATCCGAAAAGCTCTCTCTAGGTTTTATTGTGGTCGACAAGTCAACAGGTGTCGTGCGGTCGATGACACTGGTTCCCTCTGAGTTACCAAATTCTGAATTGAGTCTGGCATTGTAATATCCATAATCGTTCTGCGAACCCAAGCTAGAATGTGTTCGTTAACCCGATAACGTGACTGCCGCTCCGTTCTGCCTATGTAGGAGGCCCGGCAATCATACGAGAATTCCAAGATGATGTACGGTTTGATGTTAAGCGGTAGCAGTGTTTTTCAGAGGTGGTGTTGAGATTCGGATGGTGGTGAACAGCATGATTAATTGGGCTGCATAGATCAGGCATCCCAAAGAAGCTGTGAATCGAGTTTTCAACAGAGTGACAATATCATCACCCCTGTATGGCAAACGCGAGTAGACATTAAGTATGGAGGCTGTTGATCACCTCGCGACAGCCGGCCTTTGTTTGCTTAATTTCTCAACAAATGCCGATGGATAGCCATTATCTTTGAACGTGGTTCTTAACAATGACATCACTTTGGCCGATTTTTCCTTAGAACACCTCTTTCTTGCGCGATAGAACAAAGTTGTCACCAGAACTCACTAGTGCTAATTCGGCACAAAATTGTGAAAGTTCAGGTATTACCCAGTCTAAGTGTGTTTGCAGCAGACGGACCGCAGTAAACAGCCGTTGTTCTGGCGCTTTCAAGAACGCTCATTGCATCAAGCATAATCGTTTTCATCTCCTTGGTATTGGTAACCATCAATACACTATCAACATAACGCCGGTAGGATAGAGCATGAATGATAACAGCGTCTGCCCTCTGCTCCAGGTGGGCAACGAAGATATCGGCTAGTAAGAGACCGGGTGGATTGTCCATAACAACACCATCGTACACAAGGCCCTGTTCGTCAGTGCCAGTTCGCCCTGGTAATTAATATGCATGGATGTGTGTGAGTGTACGTGTATTTATGTGGTTGTTGATTTTGTTGTTTAACTACACAGTGCCTATTGAACTTCGCTATACAAACCCACAGAATGCAGTATGTGCCTGATGGGATGCAGCGAAATGTGCTCGAGAGTTACATTGAGCAAAAAACTGCTTCCGAATTCTTTGTTCAAAGTGTGAACAGTTTCTCTCACTGAGGCTTTGGCTGTTGCAATCTGTATAAGACGACTCGCCCATGAGACCGATACTATCTCGGGAAAGTCATGATAGCCTGTCAATTGAGTGTGCATCCTGCTTTACAGGAATCGTGTTTCTTACGTCTCATTTGCTAGGTATTGATTATGATTTAGTTTTGTCCGCAAACCCATTCAGCTCATTCTAAACATCCCTGGTTGCATGAGTCGGGTTGGGTGATTTCTAACCAACCTGCTTTGTCAGTTACGCTGGCTGACGTGGTCACATAGACAGAAGCGGACTGGTCATTGCAGACAGAGTCATGCAATGTCATCAAACACTCACGACACTCTGGCCTCTGGGTCAGCTCTCTTCAAGGTAGCATAATGGTTTGAGCACTGGTGTGAGATGGTAGCCCCAGTACCAGGTTTGAGCAGATGTCGTAAGCCCACAAGCAACAGTGGCCGCGAGAGTGCAGCTACCGACTTGAAGGTGAGTTTGTGTGAAGGGATACGAATGGGGGACTGGAAGGAGACGGGGAAGAGAGGAATAGGCAACAGAGTGATTAACATGAGATAGCAGTGTTGTTGGACATTGGATGTGTCAGGGCAGCAACTGTGGTCCTTGTGCCGTTCCTAGCATTTACCACTTTGATCTGAGTACCTTTACTCGGGTAAGTATTTGCGACAGGCGTCTGGTTCTTATTTTCTGGCAGGTGTCCGTGCAGCTGTATGTTTTTTACCCCATCAAAATCAAGGAGTCAGACAATGGAGCTTGATAACGTTCTGTGGTAACGTGCCAATCGGTGTATAGCCAAAACCTAGACAAATATAGTAACACGACAGACAGTCTGGTGGAAGCGTGCTGATCCACTGTGGCGAGACTGTTAACAGTTGGTAAGAAAATGAGTTGGAAAAAGTCGATTGTTTGATGTTACATCGGTTGTCAGTAACAGCCAGAACTCGGTCGCAACTCCATTGTACCTTACACCTCCGTTTGCGTGTACATATACATTCACTCACACGGTCACTTACATCTTCGTACTCACCGCTGCTAGGTGCCCTCCCGGTGGGCACACTTGTTGTCATACTGTGATTGCTAAAACCATCCTGTATACAAACGTATTCATGTGAAACGGTGCCTGTTTGCTGGGACCGAGTTCGAAATGGTTTGGTTTCGGGACACAGCGGTGGAACGCGTGATTGCATTTTTTCATGAAGAATTGGACAGAAGGAGCATTTACTGTTGACTTTTTAAAATCTGTTGAAATAATTTTGAGATAGTTCTGCTTTGTTTGCTTCGTGGTCAACGGTGGCCCGACGTTTTGTAATCCCTTTTAAATGAACAGCACTGATCATCCTCACTCACTTTAGGTATTGCTGACATTTTCTTTACTGTTATTCACTCTGAGTCCTGTACATTTCTAAATGCGAAAAAATTGGACATTCCTCCTCAATATTTCTTCCTGAGTAACTCAAAATTCCTATCGTTTCCCAACTAATGAACACCCGTTTTGCTCTGGCCCAACCACTGACCATTTTTTGAGTAGGTCCAATATCGCTTTTTTGTCAC
>QNGE01009877.1:0-11672 GCA_008508345.1 Paragonimus westermani
TGAATCCCCATACGATAAACTCAAAGCTGCTGTTTTAAAGCGTACTACGGCATCAGATGAGGTCAAGCCCCAACAATTACTCTCCGGTGTCGAGTTGGGTGATCGCACCCCCTCTCACATGCTCCGCCACGTGAGATCCCTGGTAGGCGATAACAGTATAGGTGATCCCATCCTCAGGCAACTGTGGACCAAATGGCTCCCGCTCAACATCTCGATCATTTTGTCAGTACAAGACCCCGACACCCCATTAGAGAAGTTAGCAGAGACGGCGGACAAGGTCCACGAGTGTTTATTAAGCGTTCCATCAACAATGTGCAAGACCCTTCTCCTTATGCCGAAACACAACAAGAAACGCTTGATAATCTCCAACGGCAGGTGTCTCAGCTAACACTCACTGTGAATAACTTAGCTGGACGCCTCATGAAGGGCCGCAAATTTTCGCGCACTCGACCCCGTTCTTGCTCGCGACCTCGCATAATAAAGCCGCAAACCTCTTAAATCTGTCACTACCACAGACGTTCCGGTGACAATGCTCGCAACTGCACACACCCATGTGCATATAGCAGTCCGCGCAGTAAGGACAACACCAACCAGGGAAACGACCCGGCCAGCCAGTAATGGCGACAACTGCCGCTGGCCAACCCAAGAGTCGCCTGTTTTATGTCCAAGATAATTCCACCGGACTTCGTTTCCTTATTGACACCGGTGCAGAGGTCGGCGTTATACCCCCAGGCAAAATTAAACGCGATCTCAAACCCACTGAGTACATCCTACAGGCGGCCAACAATTCCAAAATCGTGACCTACGGTCAACATCACTTGACGGTCGATCTTGGACCGAGCCGAAGTTTTCCTTGGGTTTTCATCATCGCCGACGTTCAACACCCCATTATCGGTATCGGTTTTCTCACCAGGTACGGTTTGGCTGTTGATCTCAGCCGCCGAAAACTCGTTAACAGCACCACCACTTTGTGTGTTCAAGGTAAAGCCAACACCATCAACTCGATCGTACTTCGAATGGCTTTACCGGATACCAACCAGTATACAGATCTGCTGAAACAGTTTCCAGGAATCTATCAACCTACCCTTAGTATCACGACACAAAAACATGATGTTTCACATCACATCGTCCCCAATTGCTTTGACGCGTTGAAACCCCTGACTGATTTGCCGCAAAATAACCCCAAAATGTTCGTCCTTACCCCAGAGGCCACCAGTGATTTCACTTCCGTCAAGCAGGCCCTGGCAAGCGCCACATCTCTGGGCTATCTCAGTACTGACGAACGTGCGCACTTAGTTTTAAAGACCGACGCATCTCAGTCCGCCGTCGGCGCCCTTTCACAGCAAATCATTGACAATGAAGTCCGACCACTATTATTTTTCCCCCGGAAGCTACAGCCTGCCCAAACGAGGTACAGCACCTTCGGCAAAGAACTGTTGGCCATCTACCTCGCCGTTAAACATTTTCGACACGTGTTAGAATGACGCCAGTTTACCATCCTTACTGATCACAAACCGTTAACGCACGCCTTTAGCACTGCACCAGACAGGTACTCCCCGAGAGAGACCCGCCACTCAGACTTTCTCTCTCAGTTCACGACGGACATCCCTTACATCGATGGTCCAAGCAACCTAGTCGCAGATGCTCTATCTCGTATGTATGTCCATCACCAATCGGCATCTTTTATTCACCTAGAGGCCATGGCGGCGGCCTATCAAAACGATGCAGAATTTAATCACCTGTTTCCTCATCCATCCCTGAAATTCATTTAACTGCCCCTCCTGCACTGCGAATCTAAAATTTACTGTGAAATCTCGACCGGTAAACATCGATCCTACGTCCCCTCCAGCTACTGGCGAAAACTTTTCGATCATTTTCACTCTATCTCTCACCCCAGTGTCCGTTCTACAGTCAAACTTATTACTGACCGTTTCATCTGACCGAACATGCGCAAGAACCTACGCGTTTGGACCAAACATTGTCTGTCTTGTCAACGAAGTAAGGTACACCGGAACACCATCACCACATCTGGCACTTTCAGTGTACCCGATGCCCGTTTCAAACACGTTCACGTTGACATAGTAGGCCCACTTCCACCATCGAACGGCTTTACTCATTTGTTGACTTGCATCGATCGTTTCACACGCTGGCCACAACCAACGCCCATACGCGATATCTCAGCCGAGAATATCGCACGGACATTTTTGGAAACCCGGGTATCCTCGTTCGGCGTACCTGCTTCTGTCACTACTGATCGCAGTTCTCAGTTCACATCCACGCTGTTTCATGATCTGCAGCACGTACTCGGCTGTGAACACTTTCGAACAACTGCCTACCACCCGGCGTCAAATGGCTTAGTGGGACGATTCCATCGTCAACTCAAAGCCGCCACCCTTGCTACAACGTCTGGCCCAAACTGGTCGGAAAACTTACCGCTCATTTTGCTTGGCATCCGCAACACTATCAAGGAAGACACCGGCTGCACGCCTGCTTAACTTGTCTACGGCACCACCTTACGCCTGCCGGGCAAAATGTTTAAGGACTCTAGAACCACTGGCGAAATAGACCCAGCATCTTACGCTACACGTCTGAAACTGTCCATGCGTAAGTTGAAGTCCACCCGGACAAGAAACACCCTGAGGCAGACCCAAATGCATGAAGATCTGCATACTGGCCCANTTCATGCTCGAGTAATTTGACAGTGTTTAGGTCCACTACACATTAAACTGGGAAATTGAAAACTACTGTAGTTAGCAAATGAAACTGAACCTGAAGGCTTGCTGAAAGTACGTTTAAAAATCAGCCCTAAGAATGGAAATTCCGCATTTCTTTGCGGGAATTTGGATGACGACGCTTTGTCATGTCTGAATAAAGCATCCCTTGAATCATTGGAACCTCCTAAAAATGATGGTATGATTATCTGGGAATCCATTCTATTATCAGCCATTTGTAATTCCGAAGCTTCGCGGCAATTCTGCCGCCTCACGTGGTCATCCTCACGTAGAACTTAAATTCAAGGGTTGCGCCGGACAGAAGACAAACGATTACGTTGAACGATTGTTTCTTTCAATCCGAAGTTGTGTTGGGACAGCTGGATCTGCAGAGTTCTGGGAACGAACACACGGCAGGTAGGAGAGTATATAAGGGAACGTTTCGGTCAAAAGTTTACGGTCGATGGAGCACATCTCCTCAGGCACCTGTTCGCTGTTTGTGCTCAACAGACTTGGTATCAGTGAGAAATTGTCTCAAACTGCGAAGTGGCGACACACGTGTAGTGGCCAAAGCACGCCACAATTGTAATTTCGTTAACCTACTTTCTTCTCTTGCCCCTATTCCAGAGATCGGCGCAAAGGAAGGATACGGAAATGGCCCAATTGAATAGACCGATCGTTCGTCGCCGAATACATCCCCAAACTCCCCTGTTATACGTACTTTCCCCCCGAACATTCCCATTCCGTATACCCCTTTTGATGTAACATGTGCTTGTAGTAACTTCTGGCCGATACACGCTGTCTGCTGTGTTATTGTTCTCCCTGTGTTCAGTGGTCGTGTTGTTGTAACGAGCGTGACTTGTGGCAGTTGTTCCGTGTGTTTGCTGTTTGAGTGTCCCTTCTTTGAAGGTTCCTCTTCATATTTTAGCCCACAATCAGTCGACTGTGAACTTGTATCTGCTCTGTGCACTACACACGCCCCCGTCAAAAATCCCGCGGATTTTAAAAAGCAGGTGTGGATTACATCTTTTCTTCCACTGGTCAACCACTTTGAGCTGAGGAGATCGACCAGTTCAGAACAATCGGTTTCACTGAAGTGTACGGAACGATGATTTAGAACATCCAGCTCGTGTAACGATTAGTTTCATTATGATTGACCGTGAATGTGTTATTATGACTCGATTACCAATTATGCTGGTTCCCACTGTCACCACACCCGATTACAGTGAAATGCAGCACATATTTTGAGTAACATAACTGAACTGTCGTGCCATTGTGCTCCATGGGCGCATTTCATGTCCGTAGTCGCATAATGAACCTCAGGTACTTCAGACACTTCCCTTGACCTATGTGAATATCACCATCTCATCATCGCAACAGCCATGAGCCTAACCAGAAAGTACTGTGTGTCGGACCACCAATTACTGCAACACGGAATATCCTAGAAACGCCAGTGAAAGGTGCAAAATAATGATATAGGAGGCGAAACGGAAGAACTAGAAAAGGTGTGAAGGCAGGTAAGCCACTGACTGCAGCACACTTCCATTTTGAACAGCGTTTTCAATCGGCGACTTGAACGATCACGAAGACTCCAGCTAGATAGGCGACACTTACCTATCTTGTTAAGTGGACCAGTCAGGGCCTTCATCTTTCGTGACCACTTTTTTGCTTGACTACTACGTGGTCTTACCCAACTGTTGATGGTCTCAGTATATGGTGTTTGGCAAACGCTGAGCTGGCACGCGAGGCACGTTACTGGTTTACCGACTGATCGCGCATCCCAAGCGTTCCGGAGTACGCGCCGGCGAACTGCCACATTGCCCATACGATCAGTCCACCTGATTTCGGCTAGCTGGCAGAGACAACGGTCAAATGCAGCAAGTCTGTTGACATCTTTGTTGTGAACCACATGGCAAAACAGAACGTACTCGTCCCTTCAATGACAATCTTTTCAACGCTACAGATGACATAGGTTGACAGGGGCAACCCGTGCTCACGATATCCTTGCTGATATCTCATTAACAATCAATCAACTAACTAAAGGATCGATGGGTTGATGACGAAGTCAAGTAGCAGCTATTGCGAATTCCATTTCACGATGCATAGTGTCACGCAGCCAAACACAATATTGTTGATGCGTGAAAAACAGTCGCGGCATCTAAGCTAAGACAGAAAATGATTGTCCAGGCGAGCCTTGGAACTGGAACAATTGGCAGAGATTACATGTTCAGGAAGAGCATTCTGTGTCTTATGGACACGCAATGAGAAATGCTGGGTCTACACGCTGGTCGACTACGTCGTAGTGCGTAGTTTGTTCTGGCCCTACTAAACACCCATTTTCAAGGATTGTCAGGCATCTTGATAACCCAGACGATCAAAGTCAGGTCACCTCTAATCCGAAGGAAATCTATTGAAAGTATATTCAGTTCCGTAAGACGAGTGCTATAGGGCCTCGTTCTTAGTCCGCAAACGGCTCGGTAGCAAGCCGTTGAACGTTTCCGGACAGTTCACTCCTCTGGAACAAGGGGGGAAATAACGGACCCATATTCGAGGTGCGGCCGAATGGAGGTACCAGAAAACGCTTGGAACAGGATGAACCAGGTTGCTCGAAAAGACGCTTGAGAAACGCCAAAGCATTTACACTAAGGGAACTTGGGAGGGTGCGAAAGGAACGTTACTAAGTCCTTCTCTACGAGGACGGTAGTATCGGATAAGTGTTGAATATGAATAATCTTGCACTTGACGGGAATGAGTGATGAAAATTACCCGCAGGGGGTGAAATCTGCCGTTAGACGGCGATAGAGTGAGACATCACTGAACACCGGACGCTATTTTCGTGGTATCGCCCAGGAATGTGAAGTTCATCGATTTCCATGACAGAGAGCAACAGAAGAGTTAAAAAGATTTGTTTCAGTCGACCGTAAATCGGTTTGTCCTTCATTTGGCGACAAAATCGAAATTAAAAATGGTAGGTGTTGTGACGGTATAAATGTAGTACCTTGTGAAGAATTTTTCCACGTGTGATTAATATATGACCGATGTTATCTTATATTTCATTTTAGGTTATGGATTATTTACAGGGCCTTAAAAATGTCTTGGAGGGTGGCGAATTTGCTAGCTTCAGCGAGTTCATAAGTTGCTTGGATAGGTACGCAAAGGATCACAGTGTTCTGTACATGCTTGGTTCAAGCAAGAAATCAGGCAGTGAACGCTTGAAATGTGATCATGTGAGTGTGATTGCCGTTGAGTTTGCGTGATAGATTGCGTTCCGCTTTATAAAACACAAGCGACGTGTTTGGTGAGTTGAGTTCACATATATACCGTCGCACAGTTCCCGCGATACATGCTGCCAATCACGCTTTAACGTGAGTAGGGGGAAAACCTGGTTGGTTATTAGCTCTTTCAAGTTGGACCACAACCACGACCTAACTGCCTTCCTGTACGATGTACATCCAAGGATTCGTCGGCTCACAGACGGTGAAGTGAACGACTCGAGCCATCTTTTCAAGTACAGCACGCCATCTGCTGAGTTGAAGCAGTATGCTGCGGATGTTTATGGCAAGTATATAACTACCATGGATATTTGCAACATCCGTCATCGGTTGAAACCGCCAGTACTAAGTAAGTGAGCTAGTGTGCACTTAGGTAGCAGAATATCTGCCACAAATCCTGAATCATATAGAGAAAAACGGCGTACTGCGTGTCATCAGAGACGGCAACAATAGGTACACGCACATATGTTTCGCACGTAGAGAGGAAGTGCAGTTATTCAGACGGTTCCCTGATGTGGTAAACGACGATGCTACCCATGGGATCCACCGACACAAGTGGGTTTTCCATCACTCCACACTCGCCGCTGTAACCTGAAGCCGTATGAGTTCCTCGTTACGGACGGCATGAGCCATGGAAGAGCCGTGATGTACACTTATGTACGGAGTGAGAAATACGCATCTCTGCGTCATTTCTTTGAAACATTCCGAGAGGTGATAGGGGAAAACATACGTGTCAGAACTTTTGTGATGAATAAAGTGGCGGCCCGAATGCGAGCAGCACGAGTGGTCTTTGGGTGCGACATTATGTTATGTTACTCCAATGTTCAAGATGCTGTGAGGAAACGTGGAAGTTGATGTAAAAAACCTTATAATCACCATTCAGACGAATTCCTTCAGAAGCCGATATTTGTTTCATCGCATGGCTACTTGCAGTAATTCTGAAGAGTGAGTGATCACCTTTGTTTACTCATTTTGAAGGTCCAACCGGGATGCTGCAATAATACGGCGAACTGACCCCAGCTTTATGAACGACCTCTTGTGCAATTGGCTATACATAAGGCCAAAGTGGGCCATCCATGCATAGTCGGAGGTTGTTCACTTCGGAAATCGAACAAACAATCGTCTGGAGAATGTGAATGGGTGACTAAAGAAGCGCACTCATTCCAGAAATCACGGCTATTAGTAAAATTTGGTTCCACAGCGAGTGGCTAATGCGGAAGTTTGAGATGCAGAGCACCTACGGTTGTGACCGCCGGGAGATGGTCAGCGTAAACGTGTACGTTAAGAATATACTCTCTCGGCTGACAACATTCGCCAGTCAGTTAGTATTGAAGCGTCTCAAGTGGCATGTTACCCTGCTGCACTTCAAATGGTTGGGCGGGTTCAAGATAATCGTATTTTATGTAACACCAATTGGTAGCTTAGAGTAAGTCACGATGGCACACAGTATACAGTGAACACCAGTGACGGCACGTGCGAGTGCAATTTCTATAAGTCCATGTGGTTATCATATAGTCATGTGCTGTCCGTACTCAAAAAGCACTTCTGTCCATACAGTACGTTGTTGTTAACTCTGACCGCATTTGCTGTAGGCCGCTTCCCAATCCGTCGACGATGGCTTGCTGAATACAATCTACCCAAAAGCAGTATGTTGCGCCGGGAGGTCACGGTCGCCGGCAGCGATGCATTTCAACTGGATTACAAAATCTTCCATCACGGGTTAGCCAAACTGCACGATGTGAACCCCCGGACAGGAAGCCGCGTTTCCAAGGCTATCATAGCTTTCACGCATCAGTCCATTGAAACAGCTAAGGCGGCCTTACCACACACAGACTTCCCCCTTCTTCCGTCGTGGAATGCAAAACAGTCAAGGTGGGAAAAGAATGTTCACATGGAGGTGCCCTTTGGATATTGTGGCAACCCCGTTAATATGAACAGTTATCGGTGCGATGAAGACCAGTTATTTCTCCATGTGGAGTGCACGAGTAATGCTGACATATCACAGTTACAAACCCCTCGCCAAGTAAATTATGATATCATTACCTATGCATGTTCAGTTGTGTCGACCTCAATCACGGTACCGACGTTGAACCGCAATCAGAGACCATGTGCAGCTCCACTATTCATTGATGATACCTCTGAAGATGAGTTTCGCGTTGTTTTCCCACACAAGCGGGTCCAAGTGAAAGTGTTGGCAAATGACTACACAGACGTCACTGGCAACCATAAGTGAAACCCCACTTAACATGTTACATACCGTTAAACTTTAGACCAGCATACAGAGCAAGAGGAGGATTTTTACTGAAGCGAAACCGAAAGCATGCGGCTCTACTGATTTCTGATGGAATATTCCTGATAATGATAACAAGTATAAATAATAAACGTATTCCGACATTTTAGTATCGTGACGTTGTGAATCTTGGGTGCGCGTAGGCTGACCATCGAGTATAGGCGTCGGGGTGTCCAACCATATGTCGTGACGTTGTGATTATAGAGTTTGCGTAGGCTGTTCGTCGAGCGGTTCACTCGGGATGGTTTCATGCGTTACAGTACTTCACTTCTTGTTAAACCTTTTTGCTTCTCTGAAGACATGAAATTCCACCTTCTTGCTAGTCAGGTAACTGAACAAATTTACTGATGTTTTGCCACCTCAGATCCAAAGCAGCTTACGCCAATTACAGTGAGGAGTATCTACTCTAGGCAGATCACGCCGGCTTTGGCCTGCATTTTGTTTAGAAGTCATCAGCTGTAGTCTTATTTACTTGCCCATGGCGCCTCCAAGTTTTAGTGGTTTCTAATCGCACGTTGGGATGATCATAATCACCCAAACGTATCAACTTTGGGCACCCATTTCAGGGAATATCGAACGAAAAAGGTTAAAAAGGTCAACAAATTATACTGTGCATGTTTATTATTCAGTGGTTGCTAATTCCCTCTATCTGCCAGATCGCAAAAATTCAGCTCTCTCATCAACCTATTTCGCCATCAGATGAGCGCAAACCCCTGACGTCCTTGATAAATATCTTTTACGCATTAAAGAAAAAAGTTCCACACCACAGTAAGCATATATCATACATTCCTAAATATTCCGTCCACGGTTACTCACATTATATTCCCAACCCACATATTAACGGTAAACGAACGACAGCATTCATTTCCTGTGGACAAATTTCAGCGGATTGAGTGCCAGCTTATTTGTCTGCCATAAACCGAACAAATAGCTCGTTTTTCAGTACAAGATGGGCGTTGTGTGTGTCAAATAACCTTCAGATTTTGATGTCATCCACAGACAGTAGCAGCAGAGACGAAGTCGAGGGAGGGAGACCACTGATGAAAATAACTAATAGAAGCGAGCCAAGGGTAGGAACTGGAATCACACTACTGAAGCCTTCATGGTAACTGGAGTACTCACAGTTGACGCACGCGCGACGGTGTCAGACAATATGATAAGACTCCAGCCACTCCACACTGGTAAAGCTTGTCAATCTAAACCGAGAATTTCACCTGATCAAACCCTTTGGAGTGTCCAAGGTAAACGAAATTAGCGTCAACAAATCGGTCCGCTGATCTCATATACTAGTCACTTGCTATCAGATTTGCCTTGCAAGAAAGACGCTTTCTAGAACCACGCTTCACGCCAGTAAAGATAAGTACTCTCGCGGCAAATCATATACAAGCGCACACAACAGTTTTGACAGGCAAGGTGTTTAGACAGTAACCGCAGGGATGATTGCGCCCACCACTCTTGAAGATAAGAATGATAGTAGCAAACTTCTAACTGCGGGGTAAAAAGCCATTCGAGGTGGACTGCGTAGATGACAGAGTAAAAGGCAAAGCGAGACACGCAGCGGCTCCACAAAGGGCTTCTGGATAAATGCTCGTAACCAGGAGGTATACAATTGGGGGGGCAGAAACTCGTCAAGAAAGTGTGTGGAAGGAATATCCACAACGGTATTGCCGTTTATCAGGTCGGCAGTTCGAATTTGAAAAGTTGAAAGGGTCTGGTTAAAAATGCTGACCTAAGATTCCGTCAGGGCATTCGAAGCATGCATATCAGAGCTCGCAATTGGTGAAGGACTCAAGAGCTGCGGTGCTCCAGCCTATTTTTCCAATTTGATTTATATCGAAACAAGCTTTCCGAGGCACAGACGAAACGTGCGGTTAACCATTGGTGATGATGGAAACGATCCTTTCGGATAAGCGTGGTGCACCGACTTTCGACTTGCGCACAAGCAACACGACCAGTCACAGAACGGGACTTTTTGGTAACGCGCTCACGCATACTGTCTTTTAGGAATAAGCTTGAGTATTCGACTGCAAAGTTGACGTGGCGACTTATACTGCTTCCGAACCGCCTGCAGTGTAGACTCCTCAAATGCTGCGGCGAACACGTCTGTTAGCTTAGCGCATAGTTCATGAACTGAATGGGAGACTAAATTCATCTCGAGCTCGAGCCGCCAGGTAGGAACGTACTGTATCTAAATTGCAGTTTGTGACAGTTCCCATGATTGCCAGTGACAGGACGGGCTGGGTTAGTGCTATATGAAACTGAACGAGGTCACCACAAAACCAACGCAGAAAAGTTAATGTACTGGAAGACGGCAGCAACGCATCACGATGGATAAGAGAAGATTCTATCATGACTGAAGCCTACAGAGGTGGCCGCACAGCACTTAGATATGGGTGGCGATGCTCCATTCAAGACTGTCGTTCGTATTGGAGCACCCGCTTGGATTTAGATCAAGCTTTGGTACGTTGCCGTTTCGTTCTCACTTTTGCTGAGCAACGATTTGCTGTTGGGAAACTGGCTATACCATCGGTGAAGCATTTGTACTAAACCAGCTTAGAAATCAGGCTCAGTAGTTCTCACTCCGAAGACCCTAATAGCTGCTAGACCCATATCTCACAGACCATTCATGAAACAGGTACTATAGCATGCGGCACGAAGACACATGAGTTGAACAAACATTGGATCTCAGAGAAATCTCTGGAGTTGTTAGAAGCCAGACGGGACATCCCTTCGGGCAGTCCATGTAACAAGTTCGGAAGAGATGTCCGGAGGAAGCCGAAACATAGCCTAGAGGCTGATCGTGAGGCTTGGTTAGTAGAGAAAGTTAAGGAGGTGGAAACCGCTTTTGCTTCAGGAAACATCGGTAGACTCTTCAAGCTTATCTGTGCTACTGGTCCCAGGCAACCGTTTGTCAGTGCAGCTATCAGTGAGACACATGGCACACTTATCTACTATAAATCCAGAAGGTAACAGCAGTGGGCGGAACACCGAATGTCAGTTCATCTGGCCTCATGCTTCTACTGTGTTACCGCCACAAACGTGTAGTGTAGCACCCTGGTCGCTAGATTTGGAACTACCCACTAATACTGAGGTCCGCAGTTACATTTCAGTTCACAAGCGTAATAGGGCTGCTGATCCAGGTTGTCTCGTGCGTGCACTTCTCACAGATCATGCGATAATAGTTCCCATATTCAAGAAAAATATCAGGGGATCTTGTGAAAACCGTAGGGAAATTACTTTGTCTCCAGTCAGTCCTAGGGTTCTGAAATCCATTGTACTTCGTCGATTCACTACAGCTCGGGGGGCAAACGTTAGGAAAGAACAGGTGGGGTTCCGCTCGGGGCGGAGATGTATGGGTCACATTTTTACTCCTCGTCAAATTCTGGAGCAGCGTCATGT
>QNGE01009878.1:0-11669 GCA_008508345.1 Paragonimus westermani
TCTGTTGCGAAGAATTTTGAGAAACTGGTCGAGAACCACACTTAAGATCTGAATTGAATAGCCACAGAGTACTGCGTTCTGTAGGTAGCCTTTTCATCGATCCAAACAAGACTGGGGACTCACTAGCACATCCCCTCTGGATTGTATTATTGACGTCTTCGTACTGCTCACAGACGACTTTGGAATTTTGATACGTAGGTTTTGGGAGTAGCAGTAGCTGTCTATGTAGATCCGGAGCATTAATGTCGGCAATGAGTCTGTCACGAAGTTAGACCTCCAACTGATCACCCATACCACATCGTGTTGCCTGAGTTTGGATCTGGAGAATAAAGTCTCGGATTGACTGGTTCGGTTGGTGATGCATGACATTGAATTTGGCTGGTTCGGCGACCTCAAAATTTACAGGGTTGACACGACCAAGTAGTGAAGAAGTCAAGAGATCGGGAGTAAGTTTCCAATGGTATCACGGTGATCCTATCAAAATATCCCAGCCATAATTAATGTGGTTCAACGGCTCGTTCTAGGAACTGTTTTGGTAAGCCATCTTTATTTACTAAGAGTATAACACTATTCTAACTCTTCCTTTTGTCCAGCATTACAACGTCATCTGTGTCCATATTCGGCGCTACACTGCAACGATTACTGGACAGGGCACTGCCAGAGCTGGGTGAAAAGTCACGACAGCAGCTTTTAGTGAAGCAGTTTAGTGAAAGTCGCTTAATGACGGTCGGACGATTAGAAGTCTACTCAGATAAATCAAAGAATACCATCTTAAGTGGTTCGAGACCGGCTTCATCAAAAGTAGTAACAGCCGATTAGTTGCGCAAGTTGCCGATGCGGACTATCGTGTTGACCTAAAGCAGAACCTCCGCAGAGTTGACAAAATCCCAGACATTCACACCAAGGTGGTCAGACAGCCAACCCTAGCTACCACAGACTCGACTATTATTCGATTACATATTTCGGTTCCTTGTTCAACAAACAAGTTTGTACAAACTCTATAGTTGCCGTGACCGAAGTTTACATCACTGATATCAACCTCTTCTTCTCTGCGCAAACTGTGAACGGATCTCTAAACCACTCACCACAAACATCACTGACTAATTGTTTGAGTGTCTTAAACCGTTTGTCTGGAATTTCGTACCCCATTGTGCAGAACAATCGCAGTTTTCGTAATAATGATTTGGTTCTGTTGAATATGTATATAATTATATTGATCTAATGAAGGGTTATCAGTAATCATTTTCGTTACCGTTTTCTTCGTTATCTCAGTGGGCATTTTTGCGGTGATTCAAGGAGCTGTGGCTGCGTGTTTTAGACCTATACGGAGTCAATTTCTGGTCGTTGCAGATTAACGCAGTCTATTCGTGTAAAACTCTCTCAGGTTACCACTCTACGTACTTACACGAAAAGAACTAGAAGGTCAAGTGTACCGAAGAAGCTCAGTGAACTATAATGCGAGCGCAGCAAGAAAAGGTAAGAACATCAACTAACGCAGAATTATCCAGGTACGGAAGGAACGTTCAGCTTGGCAGCAGGTGCCCTTGACCGCGACATTGTTGCTGCGCTAAAACAAAGGGAGGTTGTATTTAAAATGTGCCGGCCGACTTCTGACCCTTGCAGACTAAAGGTATTTAACCAACCACAGGGAATGTTCGCCAATCGTCTGGGCGCTCGACAGGTGTAGACTGTACTTGTTACGTCAAGAGTTTCACGTGTAGTCCGATCACAATCTTCTGGAATGGATCATGATTACATGAGACCCGAGAACATTGGCCCGAAGGGCACGGGGTTTGCAGGAAAACGCTTTTATAATCAGTCGTATGTCTGCTTCTAGCACTTGAGTCGCTGAATTTTTTTCTCGACCTCAGGTAGACGACGAGCTTCCCAAAGTGGTCATCAGAGCTGAAGATTTGGTCATGGAGTAAGACCTACAAAACCAGTACGTTTACTTCATAGGGGCAAGGTCTCATAGAGGATGATTGATGCTCTGAAAATACGCGTGAGAATCTCAACCAGTGGTAAGAATCGAAGACTGAAAATAACTGCTTCCCAACGGAGAAGATTTGTCCGAAATAGTGAAGAATTAACGTGACAGCATGGCGTTGACAGGCTTTATGTTGTGATCATGCCGATACAACTAAGAAGGGAACCGGTAGCAAAATATCATGAAGTAGCACACACTGCATGCACCAGATTGTACGATTTGTCGCAACGAACAACATGTTGGCCGAAGACGAGAGAGTATATGACGACTTACATAACTATTTGCTAGCGATAGTAATTACTGAAAGGTGACGGTGGGATAGAACGGCAGTCAATACCTCTCTCCACACTTGGTAAAATCTGGTCAATGAATCTTATGGGCCTACTTCCACTAAGCGCTCGCAATAACCAGTGCTTCCTGGTCATGATAGAGCAGTTTGCTTGTTGAATCGAAGCAACTGACGTTCCGTAGTAAAGAGCATCTATGGTGGAGGACATGATGATAAGGCTTAATGTGGCGAACCACGGCGTACAAAAAGATGTTGAGACATGTCGAAAAGCATGCCTGAAAGCAAGGAGTTCCCAGCGTGCACACATCATCTAACGAACGAAACCATATCACCCATAGACTAGTGAGCTGACTGAACGTGATGGACGAACAATTGCTGTTGTACTGCAGAATATGTTGGTCGTACGACTAGGCGCTTGTCAAAAAGGATCAAAGAACATCATCCGGCTTGGATCGGAACCGGTGGCCGTAAATCAATTACCAGCGCCATTGTTGCGCATCTAGCTGACACCAACCATCGCATAGACGTTAACAAAGCATTCCGGATTATCTACAGAGTGGCCAACGCTCAACCGAAAACAGTCCGTCAGCGTATTTTGGCAACTGCCGAATCGATTGCAATCAGATTACGCAACCCTAATCTATGCTCTCAAAAGAAGTTTGTTCAGTCCCTGCAACTTCCGTGGCCACAGATCAATCACACCCAGTCTNTACTACTACTACTACTACTACTACTACTACTACTACTACTACTACTACTACTACTACTACTACTACTACTACTACTACTACTACTACTACTACTACTACTACTACTACTACTACTACTACTACTACTACTACTACTACTACTACTACTACTACTACTACTACTACTACTACTACTACTACTACTACTACTACTACTACTACTACTACTACTACTACTACTACTACTACTACTACTACTACTACTACTACTACTACTACTACTACTACTACTACTACTACTACTACTACTACTACTACTACTACTACTACTACTACTACTACTACTACTACTACTACTACTACTACTACTACTACTACTACTACTACTACTACTACTACTACTACTACTACTACTACTACTACTACTACTACTACTACTACTACTACTACTACTACTACTACTACTACTACTACTACTACTACTACTACTACTACTACTACTACTACTACTACTACTACTACTACTACTACTACTACTACTACTACTACTACTACTACTACTACTACTACTACTACTACTACTACTACTACTACTACTACTACTACTACTACTACTACTACTACTACTACTACTACTACTACTACTACTACTACTACTACTACTACTACTACTACTACTACTACTACTACTACTACTACTACTACTACTACTACTACTACTACTACTACTACTACTACTACTACTACTACTACTACTACTACTACTACTACTACTACTACTACTACTACTACTACTACTACTACTACTACTACTACTACTACTACTACTACTACTACTACTACTACTACTACTACTACTACTACTACTACTACTACTACTACTACTACTACTACTACTACTACTACTACTACTACTACTACTACTACTACTACTACTACTACTACTACTACTACTACTACTACTACTACTACTACTACTACTACTACTACTACTACTACTACTACTACTACTACTACTACTACTACTACTACTACTACTACTACTACTACTACTACTACTACTACTACTACTACTACTACTACTACTACTACTACTACTACTACTACTACTACTACTACTACTACTACTACTACTACTACTGCAAGTTTCGCCGTTCATATGCAACAGGACTTCTCATATGGACTTAGAAGTAAATCTTTTACTTCTCTAGCACCTACAACTTGAAAGCAAACAAACTCAAACTTATTTAACGTGAAATATTCCCATGTTTCGAGCAAACTGTCAAATGAATTCAAAGCTGGTAAAAACATTGAGCATTTTGAAAGATAACTGAAACAGCCAACTGACGCTATCGAGGGCAAAATTCGTTTATCCTCCATTGCTCTTTTCAAATGTCACTTGCCAGAATTTTAACGCCGTCTTCAAGTTACATGCAAATCCGTTTTCACTGTCGAACTTACAGAAATCAGCTTTCTTTCAAAAAGATGCGTACAATTACCCACTGTGTAACACATTGCGAATTTTTCATTCCATAGTTTTCAATTCAACAACACGCATCAAACTAATTTAACACTTCATTTAAACGTCTGCAATAAGGCCTGTCTGCTTTCACTGCTATGCCACTCACCAGTGTTCATTTTTTACACTCTCTTTTAATTACACCTCTCTTTATCGGCTAAAACGACATTTCAAACTAATTACCTATTCATCTTACTTTCTGTGGTCGTTTTGTTCACGCATTTTATTCGTGGAAACGGATAAACTCCTTTCTGTTTCTCAGTATATCTTAGCTGGATGGTGACATCTTGGGTAACCAGCAACCTACTCTGTCGCCTCTGTTAGAGAAAAGCCGCAATATCAACTCGCTTCTGAAGCATAATTTTTCATTAAAAAATACATCAAAAATTCTTACACACATGGAACCAAATCTCTCGACATTCACCTTTGGATGGGAGGACCACAAAAGCTTGATTTGATCGTATTTCTGTCATGTAGCATCAATCCCATAGATCCGCGATCACATATCCTCAATCCTCAGTGTATAGTGATCAAGTACTCAGTAAACCGTTAGCACATTGCAATATTATTGTTGTGTGCAACATTGTATGTGCACTAATCAGTCTAGTAGAAAGCATAATGATTGACTATATTCCCAAACTGTTAAATTAAAAAGTTTCTAGAATTTCTGATGAACGTCGTAGCCCGTGTATGCTCAAGTTAGTGGCATCAGAGTATCAACTACTTCAAGTCTCAGTAATAAGTTCAGCTTAACAAAGTCCAATGAGGCTGTCTGTCATTTGTGTATTTATATACGTATAAAAAAGCTCATGTGTACAAACACTCTTACCGCACACTTTAGTATATGTTTCTCGTATTTCGGACAAATATGAGTGCTGAACACAACTATACCATCAGTAAGACCACACTAAATCCCGAGCTCTTCAGTAGTATGCTTAGTTGAAACTTACTAACGCCTTGTTCATTTCTTTGTTCTTGAAATATATTGAGAGAAATTTTCATATAACAAGTTTGTAAGTTCTCACAATTCCAATACATACTGCAGTGGATAGACGTACCATTTTGAAGTGTTATTCAAACGGGTCCTTAATGCCAACGTGGAGTCCCATCAATTCTTTGATTTTATACCGTGTTCACAATGGAGGACCGAATTTATCAAGTGACAGGGCACTTTCACTGGTACACATTCGGCAAGATTGAGCGTTATGGGTAGGTATCATAGAATAACAGAATAGATCAATGAATGAAAAGCTGTACGACCCGAATGTGTTTAGTGAAATCATTCCCACTATGTTCTGATTAAAAATGGTGTAGTGAACAAGCTCGTTTTCGGTTATTCATCATTAGGCTAAATACAAAACACTGATATGGACACAGAGTTGTCAGGACAAAGCGAACAAAAACAAACAGCAAGTTCAAGTGAGGTCAGACACGTGATAGGCAAACACGGAGTCAGTGTTTTGATACAATTATGTCACAAATATGAAGCAACTGGAACCATGCCGTTTTGATCAGTCGTGGTGTGGGTGGTTGGCCTTGGCAACTTGAATGCCTGAACAAAGCTCTTATCTGAGCACAAAGGTGAAGTATTCAGTCAAATTCAGATCGCTTCAGCCTTGGCCGAAATTCGGCATCTGATAGCTTTTGAGTGGATTCCGTTGACTCGGTAAATCGGACGAAAAGAGGAGGCCAGGTTGACAGTATGATTTGTATCGACGACGTGTGCAACATTTGCGCTGATAATCGCCTTGGTAACTCTGCTATCTATCCAGGTTGGATGATGCTCACAGGTACGTTCAGGTAAGCGCCTGGTCATGTGACCCGCATAACTTGTTCTACAGGAGCAAATAAATAAGTGTACACAAAAAGAAACTGCAGAAACGGGCACTTTATCCTTTAACCGAGAACACAGGGCTGGAGTGGAGTTGAAACAGACACGTAGATTAGCAGTGATAGCAGTGTCAAGTCTCCTAGTGGCTGCTTCGATAAGTGTATCCCTTTCGAATGGTACTGAAACAAGTTCTGTCTTTTTTTCGCTAGGATCATCTCATCCTTTTTCTCGCGATGTTGCGTAGTCTTGTCTACAAAACGTTCTGGACAGCCATTTTGTAAGAACAGTATGCGTAGAAACATTAGTTTATCGGTGACCGTACCCCATATACATATTTTCATGGTTCTATTAGTCAAGGAGTTCATGAAATTTCTTTTTTGCCTTAGCCTGACAAGGCTGCTGAAATGTTCATACTGCTCACTCCAGGTCACCTTCTTATGGAATTTACGTTGAACCGATCCATCAGCACGTCGGCAGATGAGTACGTTCAGGAAAGCTAGTTGATCTTTACGTTCAGTTTCTAGTGTAAGTGTTACGTTTGTGTGAGCTGAGTTGAATGTGGCTAAACTATCCTCTGGGTTATCATTTTCGCTAACTACACACACGATATCAACCACATGTCGCTTATAAACATTGAATTCACGAAGGGTTTCTTTTAACTGGTCATTCTCAAGCTTCGCCATAAAGATGTCCGCAAGCAACTGCCCCAATGGGGATCCCATTGGTACACCATCGATTCGTCGTCATAGTTACTCAATGCAGTTAAATTGTAGATTATGAGTACAAAAGCACATAAGCTGTATTAGTTCTGGTGGGCGGTTACGGACATCTAGGTGGTTAACCTTAATATTGCCACACAAAGTTTGTCTCTTTCAGCGGAACATTTGTGAGCAAAGATGATACGTCCAGAGGAAGCATTTGTTGTCCGGTTAGGTTTAGCCTGTTGCTTGTATTAATTAATTCAAAGGAATCTCGTAGGCCTTGTTTTGACAGCTTCTTTCTGACGGGTTCAAGGGGGATACGACAACCATTTGGCCCGCGAGTGGTATAGTGAGTTGCACATGTCCAAAATGGGTCAAAGAGGTACACTCGCTTTGTGAACTTTCGGCAGTCCGTAGATCCTGGGAATAGTGGTTTCAGTGGGTCGAATAAGTTCGAAAGTTGGGGAGTCAATTGTCCGGTTTTGTTTCATGGGACGCAGTAGTTTCGACAACGCCTTCTCTATT
This sequence comes from Paragonimus westermani, assembly GCA_008508345.1. Lineage (NCBI taxonomy): Eukaryota > Metazoa > Platyhelminthes > Trematoda > Plagiorchiida > Troglotrematidae > Paragonimus > Paragonimus westermani. The sequence continues at coordinate 7,542 of QNGE01009878.1, forward strand.
TGAGGAGTTTTGTCCTTCTCTTTCCTCATCTTCTTGAATTTGATTTATTCGCCTAGTATGGTGTGCAACTTGTCTAGGTAATCTGTCTTGTTGAGCAGAACTATCCCAGCACCTTCATCCGACTTGAATATAACAATGACTTCATTTTTCCTCAGAATTTCGGTTGCTAAGATATGTTCATGCGTTAAGAGATGTTTCGGGGTTGGACTACTCTGCCGGTGTTGATAGCATAAGTTAGTCAGTGTACACTTCAATCGTTCAACATCCAGCAAAGATGACCACCTAAGGTCAGACAACTGAGAAAACACATTTCCGAACTGCACCTCGGAATCCAACTGTCTGACTATTCTTTTTGACAACAAAACCTAAAACTCAGTGAAAATCCTTCAGTCAAGTTTTTAACCAGATGCAATGAGGAAAGATTATTATCGCACCGTTCTGCAGTGGCTGGAAATTCAGTGGCCATCTTCACTGTACTGAGTTGCTTGTGCCATACGTACCACATTTTTCTAGTTGCGTTTCCACAACAACACGGACGTAAATTTCTAAGCTACCACGTTCCTCAGGCGTCAGCTCCTCCAGATAGTGCTCACATTCGTCCAGCTTCAACTCCAGCTCCCCAAGTCTTCTCCCGGTGGTATCACGTTCGTTAAGTGTGTGTCGTTAAGTGTGATGTCTTAGTAACAGCGATGCGATGTTCCCTCAGGAATGTCCAGAAATGTCTCGGGTATCCACCAGTTTCGGTAAATCTGTCCAGGAAACAAATTTCGGCTTTCGCTTCTGTCCGTTTTTTGCTGAACTTAACAAACCTGTTAAGTCCACGTAGCACAGTTGTCTCCTTGGCATGTTTCAAATGGTTAACAACCCCCAGCGTTGTCAGCAGAAAAGTGATGTAGCGAACAAGCTCGTTTTTGGTTATTCATTATCAAGCCAAATATGTGATATTTTTGTGGAACAGAGTTGTCAGGACAAAGGGAACAAAAACGAATAGCAAGTTCAAGTGAGGTCAGACACGTGATAAGCACACACGGAGTCAAATTTTTGAAACGATTATGTCAGAGTCATGACGCAACTGGAACCATGGTGTTTTTTGTCGATCGTGGTGTGGCTGGGTTTCCATGCTAACTTGTATGGAAGCCATTTTTTAAGAATATTACATTATCATTCATATAATGCGCCAATATCACCAACTGAGTTAGTTTTGGTTATAGTCACCAGCCCACGTGTGTGTCATGCTTGATTCCGTCGGAACTGTCAATAATTTGTAACGTCTGACTGGCCAACCTTACAAGTGATATTTTGAGATAACTTCCAACAGGTTATAATTTACAATTATCATTTATCTCCCTATTACGGTTAAATTCGTTATATTTCGCAGTTATCCTAACCAAACATTAGTATTCTGGTGGCAACCAGTCCGTTTGAAACTTTGCTAGCATGTTCACCATGTTTAGTGTCTGACTATCCGGATCACGGAACCTAGCATAATCACATGGCCACCACCCGCTCCTATCGTTCTTACTCATGCTAATTCTCCTTCACTCGCGTCATCAAGGGTGGTACATTCTTTCGCCTTCCTTGGTGGAACGGCAAATGTATGCTGGGCCCATGTATTCTGATATCTGGCCTATACACAGCACTGGAGTGTCTACTGTGAACGTTTGAAAGTAGAGTGTATTGGTTCAGGACCATTCTTCCTAAACCAACGACTCTCCCTGGTTCTTCAAGCACTAGAGTCTTCGGCTTCATTCTAATAATTTCCATCCAAAGCGTCCATGAGGCTGAATCGTCGATCCTATTCCGTTTCAGTTATTTGAACCTAAGGTTTTCATAACTGAAATTTCCCCCTCCAGTCATCCAGGCTTGTGCGTGGATTTTGGTGACACCTCGCACTCTGCCTCCGAACTACCGCCTTCGTTCAGCTACACATTTTCTAGGAAATCATGGTATTTTAGCGGTGACTAGAAGGTTTTTGGACCAATGTCAACGACCTATGGAAGTCTTGTCATTCAACCACAACTGATTTGCGTAGATTTAAGTCGCGTTCTTATCAACCTTCTTACAACATCATAACTTTCCAGGCCAGAGATTTTCACACACACACACATCCAGTGTGAACGTTTTTCACTGGTGTCCACTGTTACTAGAAGGTTTTGAATGAGCTGACTGAATGCTGTTTTTTTTATCAAGGACAGAATGTTGACGAATTTGAGCAAACTTGTTACCTTCGGTAGATCGTGTCCAAAATCTCTAAGTTCAGTTCGTAAAATTCTGAAACCGGTTGATCTCAAAGTCTTGAGAATCGTTTGTCTATTCTAATCTCTGCTTTCCAATGACCAGTTTTCCAAAACCTCCAAGATTTGAAAATCCTTGAATTCAATAGATTACGGACTTCTAAATATACGCGTTGATATAAGTTCTTAAGGGGAAGATCGCAGTGCACAAAGTTGATATTTTGTAGGCACTACGATTATTGTGTAAACTATTTTTGCCATCTGTGTCTTCCGCCGAATCGTTTTTGCGCCTGACTCCTTTTCCTATTGCCGAGTATTCAGTCAAGTTCCCGTTAACGAGACAACTCCCATTCCTGATATACACCCGGTCACTTTAACCTTTCTCTAGGGACTGCTCAAATTTGAGTAGAACAATGTAAATATTTGCTTGCCGAAGGACTCCACTCTTGACTATTTCTACGTGGCGAAGAACTCTAGAAACCACATGAACTTTGGACATTTACATGCGTCTGCTGCGGTCTATGTTCAAGTTTTCGGTAGCTGCTAGTTTTTTTAACAACAACAAATTACGGAATATCATTTACAGAAACAAAATTCAGCGTTCCACTCCCGAGTTCCTCTTCCTCGTGTATTGTCTGTTCTAAACCTCTGGAAAACTTTTTCAGACGTTTGCTGCCTTCTACCCTTGAGGTACATGGTGACCGACTCCCAATATCCAGTGCCCGTTGCGACAGAGTAATCTTTGCTTGGTCTTTTATTACCCTCCGCACTTTTTGGCCCAGTACCTTCCATGGACCACTCTTTGCCAATCAAGGAGCCTCAAGTGTGTCCAATATCGTTACTGATGACCAACTGATCATGGATTAATGCTCAAATTCTAAGATTGTGTTCTTTGTTTTGGTGTCCGTTTCCAGCCCTTATCTGGTTGGCAAATGTTTCGATCACGTCCTGTCTACAGTAATTGCCTACCCACTTCTAGTATCTAGTAATGATTCACACGTTGATTAGTCTAGGCTTACTGGCTGGCGTCTTACAGAGTTTGATGATGTGGTTCCGTTTCCTTTCTCACCAGAGACCTCTGACTGTAACTAAAGTTGGCAACAAGATCATACTGAGATGTGTTGTCACCTGTCGGTGGAAAATGGTTTCTCTGTGGACCTATCGTTAGTCGTAATCAATATCCCTAACACAAAATCCAAATAAAATATCTGTGTTAATATTTGTTAAGCGACGTTTGACAAATAAACAAGTTTCACTGGCAACTTTCATAACGGTGCTAACCCTCACAGTCTGCTCTAGTTTAGATGAGACCCAGTTCTGATAAATCAGGTTTCCGACTGGATATGAAGCACGGAAAAACGCAGCATGCCCAAACTTTGCAAGCGCTTTACCAGCTGAGCTACGAAGCCAATCTGGGAGCTCAAAAATTTCAGAGTTGCACCCTGTCACCCGCCGATCTTAATGTCTCAAATAGAAAAGAATCCAAACGCAGATCTTCGAAGCTCCCCGCGTAGTTTTGTAGCTTACTAGATACAGCACTTGCCGGTGTTTCTAGTGCTGTTCGGAATCTAGACAAAGCCTTGATTTTTCACAACTGGATCTCTTCTAATTCAATGAATTAGTCAGAGTATTCATAAGTGATACTCATTTAATTTAGGAAATAAGCACATTCTCAACCTCTGTGGGCTGAGGACTGCAGTACGTTCTTATGTCAATGCCTTGTGAATAAGATGAGAAAAGTTATTGATGGATTTTTCTTGCCAGGATTTTGTTGTCTATCGCAGCATTTGCCTGTACCCAGTGCACAGTGGTGAACTTACACTTGCGAATAAAATTGCCATCAGAGGCTTCATTCACATTTTTGGACGTATAAAAGATGGAAAAGAAATGGTCC
>QNGE01009879.1:0-11668 GCA_008508345.1 Paragonimus westermani
CTGTTCGTTCATGTCATCAACCCTGCAGAGAAACGGCGCGCGCTACATCTTCCCTTGCTTGTTGGCACAGTGGGGCGTATTCCCAACAAACATGTGGTCGCCGGCAAGGCGTTATGTCGAGATGCTATGCAAGTGGCCACGAACAACTGCGTGAAGGCGCATTCTTATCTCTATGTGGACACGAAACCGTGGACAGCACTTGTGCGAGCAGCCAGCGAGCTGGATGGAGATATCTTCTTGATGGGAGCACAGAAGTGTTCTGCTTGCAAATCCACCGTCTCTGATCCATGTGGTGATTACAGTCCGCTCATCGAACATCGGCATAATTCAGTAGTGCTGGAACTGAAGAAGTCAACTACTGTCAGCTGATGAGCATATGCAGCTTGTTTCAAAACTGTCGCAGGTATTGTATTGGCCACTTTGCATTTTGACTCTATGTATAAATGGCTGCCGATGAATATATACTATACCTTCTATGTGACTTTTGCGAATGATGACATATGAATTAGGCGGGTTCATTCTGTTTGCCATAGTTTCACTTTACAATCAACAAATTCGTTTGACGGGAGCTGCATGGATGCGTTGGATCAGAGGTTAGCGGTCATCTCTTGGTTTGGGATCATCACTGCCATAGCTACCACCAGTGTTTGTATGCGGATGCATTAGTTGCTTTAGTCACTATGACTTTGCATTGAATGTGTGGCAATGCGGGTAGGTGGGGGACATTGTGATGGTGGAACCAGCCTGGGAGAAGTAAATTGTTGTTCTAAAGTGTCGCGGGTCGCAAGTGATTCAGCGTGTTTCGAACTGAACATCGCACACAGTTGATCACAACCCTTGCATTCAAATAGACTTTGCAGTCAGTCCTTTCAAAAAAGTTGTGCCAGGCTGGACATTTCACCCTTGTTGAATTCATCGTTAGTGCATAGCGTTAGGATGACCGCCAGATGAATTTCAGGTGAATTTCCAGCGGTCTTTCAGTATTCATTTCATGTGTTATACTTAGTATAGTTTCACATCTTTAGATTCTTTAATATTGCCGCAATTGCACTGACGATGTGATAAATTTGGTTTATATGAAAATGTTCTGTAGGTTTTGCGGATATTAGCTTGCCAGTCATCCTAAGCAGATATGGTCCTGAATGAGAGAAGATCAACTTGCCCTACCAAATCCGTTGTAGATTTTGGCGACACGCTTGACGGTTCAATATTTCCGGACTGTGAGGTGTAGTGTAGAAAGGAGACCCCGAGGAGTGTTTTTGTTCCCTTCACTATGTAGCCCTGGAACACGTTGTCTGATCACTGTTGAATATGATCAAGTAGGCGAAAAATTGAATTTTGATGAAAAATACTGAAGAGGAAAATCATTACCATAATTAGTTCTAGCAAGAGAAGAAAATTCGAGATTCCTATAGGTAGACAAGATAGTGGCCGTTATGCGGACAAACTTGCCACACTGTGGTTTGCATAAAGTGAACCTCAACTTGTTACCTATGAATTGTTGATTGGGATGGATAAAGTCCATAGATATCCCACATGTTATGGACACCTTGAAACTGATTGGATTCCGCCTCGGTGTGCGCCAGCACTAACGGATTGGCGATACTCGACATCCCGAAAGCATATGACATTATCAGTGAATCCACGCATTCAGACTGCCAACCTACCATGGAAGTAGTGGCCACCTGAACCCGCGCTAACCGACGGCATAGTCGTACAGTTTTTAAACAAGCTGTATTGATCAGCTGTGTAACATGACAGGTGAGTGGTCAGGATTGTGCGTGTAGACCGACTTTCCGTGACATGTGAGCCGAATGTAATGCCACACACTATCATCGTTGAGAGGTCCTTGAGCGCATGCACCTGCAGTGGTTTCAAACAATCGATGAACAGGGAGCGATATGCGAGTCCCAATACCTAAGCAATCGAAGTTTAACTGCTGCCTGCTAGACTGACTAACGACCTCTGCATAAACTCATGGTCGTAACAACTGATTTTCGCACCAGTCGCACAGTACAGACTGAACGTTATCTTGTGTATGAAAGCCTATACTTCATCAACACCATGCAGTTAATCACTGGTCGTTGTTCGGGATGACTAAGTTCATCACGCGGTTATCATGGCTGCGATCCGAGTTGTTCATCGCCAAGACATCGAACGTGGACAGAAAGGCTGATCAGACTTGAAATCCATAGTGTGGTGGGCATGGGAACCACAAAACTGAGTTTTGAGAACTGATACTCTAACGGAACAGATCGTTCCTGACAACTAGGACATCAAATTCATCTATCTTCTGGTAGGAAGTGCAACATTTGTACTGTCTTTTATCTTGTGTAGGCGAGCTATAACAATGCTTGAGCGTCAAATTCATATGAGATTGACGCTTCGGAGTTGTACATTTTGGATGGAAGTCTAGGTACAGACAAAAACGCATCTGGCTTTGAAATGCTCTATGTTGGTTGCGTGCAGCTGGACTCGTGTGAGTTGACATGCAAGTTGTGAGTCACTATGAGACAAGGTGATGAAAGATTCTTCAATAAGAAATCGGCAGTACAATTAAATGTTAGGAAATTTATGGCATAACATGGTGGAGCCTCGGATGGAGGGTACAGAATAGACATCAGTGAGATTTACCGTAGTGATTATTCTCCATGAACCTCAGGAGTAAGTCGTTCTGTTATATCGCGGAACGACCGAGTGGATGCAATTAAACTGGAACGATTCCTACGACGCAGTGATATGGTGCGCACTGTTTAACCCGAAGAGCCGATTCCCCCAAAGCCGACTACGAAGGAAAAACACTGATCTCCCGAAAAGAGCGTTTATTGTTTCAGCCCGAAGTCCCGAGTGCCAAAGTCCAAGTGCCGAAAAGCCGAAGTCAAAGTACAAAATGCAGCTCTTGCGTTTTTATAGCTCGTCAAGCGATCGGGTGAAAAACCAAGCTAACTAGCGTCTAGTATGTGAGTCGGCGCCAGAGTTAAAAAACAATGATGGTACATCAAAGGAATTCGGCCTTACAAAAACAGCGGTGAATGCTCATTCCAGTTAATGGACAGTTTTTTGGGGGTATGTGACATCCCCAACACGCCCCTTCTCACATAGAAACATGGCTGCGTCACATTGTCTGAATATTGATTTAAATTTCAGTGGGAATCACGAAACCTGCTCCCTTTCAGGTCTGTGGCGCTTGCTACATATAGGCCCTATAGGAAACTATCGAACCTACCTCACTATCAAGAGTGAAACAGGGACTGTCACAGCTTTTTACAAACGGTCTCAATCCGTATCCAAATCATTTATATGAACAAAGCAAACGAAGTGTGATTCAGAGATTTGTTGAGGTGAGCAAAGCACGATTTGGCCATACAAAACTAAGCCCTAACAAATGTTGGGTATTGAGGCTTGTGTGCTTCTGTATGGAGTTGATTTTTCGTATCCGGGGGAGCTTTTTGTCTTGTTAGGTAGCAACGTACAATATTGACAGAAGGATGGGTAGGTTGCACAAACAGCATGCAATCCAGAAATATGCTCGTACTCTACTAAGTAGAAAGCATATCCAGTGGGTTTTTATCCGGACAAAACAGTTTTCTGTTTGTTTCACTCTTCACACTCAAACAATTCCAAATCACGCCGAAGCAGAATGCTTCTAGCCGGTGAACATGACCTTGCAAATTTCTGTGAAGAAGTCAGTGGAATGACAAACCACATTTGACTGTGGCAGTCAGCGCACGCGCGCACTCACGCACGCGGGTCGCGTGCTTTCTGTAGCCTCATTCAGTAAGCAGGCCACTGAACAGCCTGAGTCGGCGTGATCGAGGGGCTGAACCATGTATTCACTGCAAAATCTGAGCGAGTGCGCTTAACTGGTCGGCTTTGGTCATCAGTCATAGGTACAACTGGCGAACGAACCATTAAGACTTGCGCCTGCCGAATAGGCAAGATTGGAAGAAGTGTAGGCAGGTATAGAGGTAGTTTTCTCACATTGCACACTGCTAGCATAGCGAATACTCCACTGTTTGTCCGCTGCTCAGTAGTACGTAATTTGGGTATACGCTATTTATTCCTGAAATGATCTGTTAGACTGGAATAGAAGGCACTGTTAACATCATTAATTATTATAGAATAGTTATATAGTATTTCTTGATACCATGTGCTGAGACCGTTTGGCAAGTGCGGTAGAGAGATTTTGAGTCAATAAACGCAGTTACCTGTAGACTGGTAGACACATTGTTAGGTGATACTGACGGGCTGGTCTTATTTGACTGAATGTACAGTCAAATCCCGGGTCTCATCCAACATGCGAAGTTCGTCAACACTGTTTGTTAGTTTCATCTAATTTATAAGGCAATGCGTTGTCTGACGCCTACTATAGGAAACAATCTGATCCAAACCTTGTTCTCCGCAATGCTAACCACCCGTTCGGATGACTGTTTTTCATGCATTCTTTCAAACAGGTCACGCATCCACTTTGAATCTGTGGCGGCTGGACACCACTTGTCGAACTGCAGCATGTGATACAGACACCATTCAAACAAACTACCGATCCAGGTTTGTGGTTGCAAGTCCTGCACATTCCCAAGGCTAGATGCTTCGGTGTTGCATTTGTTAGACAGGACGACACAGGCTAGTTGTCAGTTTGTACATCAATCTTGTCAACAAGTGTGGGTTTGAGTGAACATTAAATGAGTGTTCACAATCCGGTTAGCTGCATGAAATCCGTGGTTTCATTTTATACTGCACGTTTTTAGCGTGAGTGGAATGACTGAATACCAGTACTGAACAAATGGCTCGTTGTGGTTTGCCTCACCCGTCACTCAGAATTGATGAGTGCAAAAGCTGGGCATTCACCGGTGATTATAGAATCGAATTTTTCGTTCAACTGGATAACGAGGACACATGAACTGAGCCATGCAAACATTTTATCTCTCGCCATCAGTCGATCAGATAAATTTAGGGCATCACGACAAAATTGGGTGAAAGTCATACGGATACGTCCGGGCTGTGGTGAAGGCTTATAGTGTCGCAACCGCCTCACTGATTGTTGTAGTACCGTCTAATAACAGTCAGGCACTGTGTAACGCTTAGTTAGGAACGCCAGCATCTTTCGATAGCGATTGTGCGACAGAATTCAGACAAAACTGCTAAGTGAAACACGTGGTCTGTTACGAGAGAAGAGACCGGACAGCTGTTATCAACCCAGTCAAACAGTGGATCCCTGCTGGCAGAAGGTGTTGTCACGATCAATCTGTTTGTTATGATACTGAACTTGTTTAACTCACGTTGATGTGTACCCACTTGGCCATGGTTTGCTTTGTTACGTCTTCAGCGAGTATTTTATATAACCGATTGACGATAGTTAACGAACACCTTGCATCTCGTTGTGTATGCTCTGTTGCATTCTTGTTGAAGTGGATAAAGAAAGTCCAGTATATTGAATATCTGATCAACTTACCAGGTCTTACTGGACATTCAATGGAACACTCCTGGCAGTATAGGTTGTTTTCTTCCTAAACAGCAATACATCACTTTTTTGCCACAGAAACACGAAAAATAGAAAATGCAAGTGCTGTATAGGAAGCGAGGATAGAAAGATGGGGACTGGAGGGGATCTAACCACTGAAGATGCATAGCTACGTTTATTTGCAAACATCTAACATCAAGGTGCGCACACGTTGCAACCAAACAGACGAGCCGTATTTGAAAGTGAGGCGTGATCAGCAAGGCAGCTTTCTCACTGCACTCAATGCGTTGCCTCAATAAACGCATTCACTTCAGAGACAATTCAGGCAAACCACGACAATCTTCATGCAACTGTTCACGATTAGCCGCCATGTCACCTGAAGTCTCCAGTCACGGACTCTGAGAGTCACGCCATCCACAGTCTGGGAAGCGAACCCGAACTCCTTCATGAATGATTTCACTTCCATACACCAAGTCACCATCTGTCCACTTCGCACCATGGGCCAGTCGGCCGAAGTGTTGGCATTCAGTGTTCCGTGTGGCTGACAATTACTGACATCCGAACTACACGACCCAACCATCTACCTCTGCGCGAGTGGAAACAACGAACGAAGGAAACCATTCGACATTCAATGCCAAACACCCGCCTTCCAGCCTTATCTTTGATTACCCTGCTGGTACCATCCGATATGGACGATTGAATGCAGGTATCGAAACTAAGAATCTGGAAGCAGCTGACGTCTTCTTCCCTGAGCCAGCAAGTTTCGCTGCTGCGAATTATACGCTAATCACTGTTGTCTTATATACGTGACCCTAAATCTTCAGAGAAATACCTCTCTGTCGTCGTAGGTGCTTCACCTTAGCGAATACCACCACAGCCTTTGAAATACGCGTTTCGGTGTTATCCCGAGCACGACGGGATGGTCTTTGCCGTTCACATGCACTGAAGCAAGCGCGTCGACGCCTCTACAAACAACTCCCCAACCCCTTTGAAACGTGCCGGCGCGAGATCACCTGGACTGACAGCCGTATTACGTTTGTGAATGAAAATGCAATTGCAGACCTCAGTCTTAGTGGGTGGCTCCGAATCTACTGACGTGGATGCTGAATCAAAAGTTTGTGGCGGCAACACAGTAGAAGGAGGAGGCTGGCGAAATTGACCCTCAACATCTTGCGTCCAGCGCTCTAACATTCTGGACGTATTACGGATGAGTGTGTCATCTGTTTTGCTGATAGCTTCGCTGACAGGAGGTCGCCTGGGATCAGTCGCACAGATAAACCTGAAGAGTATGCCGGTGTTCACTGAAGCAAAGTCAGTCCTCTTTAGGCCATAGGCAACTGGAGACCAGCTGAATACAAATCACGCTAGTAGGCAATCCTGCACAAGTGTGCGGGTAGACAACGAGAATTAATCCATGTTGATTGAAGGAATTTGGTTCTAGTGCAAGCTCCCACCAATACAACCCAGCTTGTCAAACTACTGACGAGCTCTAATGAGAGCGAAACTCGAGTCTAGTGCTTCTTTTCAAAAGAGGCTGGCTGGAAAGTCTATCTGAATGCGAACGCTGCGATCAAATGTGAGTGATGGTCAACTTGAAAATAAACCAAATCCCCGACTNAAGGAATTCGGCCTTACAAAAACAGCGGTGAATGCTCATTCCAGTTAATGGACAGTTTTTTGGGGGTATGTGACATCCCCAACACGCCCCTTCTCACATAGAAACATGGCTGCGTCACATTGTCTGAATATTGATTTAAATTTCAGTGGGAATCACGAAACCTGCTCCCTTTCAGGTCTGTGGCGCTTGCTACATATAGGCCCTATAGGAAACTATCGAACCTACCTCACTATCAAGAGTGAAACAGGGACTGTCACAGCTTTTTACAAACGGTCTCAATCCGTATCCAAATCATTTATATGAACAAAGCAAACGAAGTGTGATTCAGAGATTTGTTGAGGTGAGCAAAGCACGATTTGGCCATACAAAACTAAGCCCTAACAAATGTTGGGTATTGAGGCTTGTGTGCTTCTGTATGGAGTTGATTTTTCGTATCCGGGGGAGCTTTTTGTCTTGTTAGGTAGCAACGTACAATATTGACAGAAGGATGGGTAGGTTGCACAAACAGCATGCAATCCAGAAATATGCTCGTACTCTACTAAGTAGAAAGCATATCCAGTGGGTTTTTATCCGGACAAAACAGTTTTCTGTTTGTTTCACTCTTCACACTCAAACAATTCCAAATCACGCCGAAGCAGAATGCTTCTAGCCGGTGAACATGACCTTGCAAATTTCTGTGAAGAAGTCAGTGGAATGACAAACCACATTTGACTGTGGCAGTCAGCGCACGCGCGCACTCACGCACGCGGGTCGCGTGCTTTCTGTAGCCTCATTCAGTAAGCAGGCCACTGAACAGCCTGAGTCGGCGTGATCGAGGGGCTGAACCATGTATTCACTGCAAAATCTGAGCGAGTGCGCTTAACTGGTCGGCTTTGGTCATCAGTCATAGGTACAACTGGCGAACGAACCATTAAGACTTGCGCCTGCCGAATAGGCAAGATTGGAAGAAGTGTAGGCAGGTATAGAGGTAGTTTTCTCACATTGCACACTGCTAGCATAGCGAATACTCCACTGTTTGTCCGCTGCTCAGTAGTACGTAATTTGGGTATACGCTATTTATTCCTGAAATGATCTGTTAGACTGGAATAGAAGGCACTGTTAACATCATTAATTATTATAGAATAGTTATATAGTATTTCTTGATACCATGTGCTGAGACCGTTTGGCAAGTGCGGTAGAGAGATTTTGAGTCAATAAACGCAGTTACCTGTAGACTGGTAGACACATTGTTAGGTGATACTGACGGGCTGGTCTTATTTGACTGAATGTACAGTCAAATCCCGGGTCTCATCCAACATGCGAAGTTCGTCAACACTGTTTGTTAGTTTCATCTAATTTATAAGGCAATGCGTTGTCTGACGCCTACTATAGGAAACAATCTGATCCAAACCTTGTTCTCCGCAATGCTAACCACCCGTTCGGATGACTGTTTTTCATGCATTCTTTCAAACAGGTCACGCATCCACTTTGAATCTGTGGCGGCTGGACACCACTTGTCGAACTGCAGCATGTGATACAGACACCATTCAAACAAACTACCGATCCAGGTTTGTGGTTGCAAGTCCTGCACATTCCCAAGGCTAGATGCTTCGGTGTTGCATTTGTTAGACAGGACGACACAGGCTAGTTGTCAGTTTGTACATCAATCTTGTCAACAAGTGTGGGTTTGAGTGAACATTAAATGAGTGTTCACAATCCGGTTAGCTGCATGAAATCCGTGGTTTCATTTTATACTGCACGTTTTTAGCGTGAGTGGAATGACTGAATACCAGTACTGAACAAATGGCTCGTTGTGGTTTGCCTCACCCGTCACTCAGAATTGATGAGTGCAAAAGCTGGGCATTCACCGGTGATTATAGAATCGAATTTTTCGTTCAACTGGATAACGAGGACACATGAACTGAGCCATGCAAACATTTTATCTCTCGCCATCAGTCGATCAGATAAATTTAGGGCATCACGACAAAATTGGGTGAAAGTCATACGGATACGTCCGGGCTGTGGTGAAGGCTTATAGTGTCGCAACCGCCTCACTGATTGTTGTAGTACCGTCTAATAACAGTCAGGCACTGTGTAACGCTTAGTTAGGAACGCCAGCATCTTTCGATAGCGATTGTGCGACAGAATTCAGACAAAACTGCTAAGTGAAACACGTGGTCTGTTACGAGAGAAGAGACCGGACAGCTGTTATCAACCCAGTCAAACAGTGGATCCCTGCTGGCAGAAGGTGTTGTCACGATCAATCTGTTTGTTATGATACTGAACTTGTTTAACTCACGTTGATGTGTACCCACTTGGCCATGGTTTGCTTTGTTACGTCTTCAGCGAGTATTTTATATAACCGATTGACGATAGTTAACGAACACCTTGCATCTCGTTGTGTATGCTCTGTTGCATTCTTGTTGAAGTGGATAAAGAAAGTCCAGTATATTGAATATCTGATCAACTTACCAGGTCTTACTGGACATTCAATGGAACACTCCTGGCAGTATAGGTTGTTTTCTTCCTAAACAGCAATACATCACTTTTTTGCCACGGAAACACGAAAAATAGAAAATGCAAGTGCTGTATAGGAAGCGAGGATAGAAAGATGGGGACTGGAGGGGATCTAACCACTGAAGATGCATAGCTACGTTTATTTGCAAACATCTAACATCAAGGTGCGCACACGTTGCAACCAAACAGACGAGCCGTATTTGAAAGTGAGGCGTGATCAGCAAGGCAGCTTTCTCACTGCACTCAATGCGTTGCCTCAATAAACGCATTCACTTCAGAGACAATTCAGGCAAACCACGACAATCTTCATGCAACTGTTCACGATTAGCCGCCATGTCACCTGAAGTCTCCAGTCACGGACTCTGAGAGTCACGCCATCCACAGTCTGGGAAGCGAACCCGAACTCCTTCATGAATGATTTCACTTCCATACACCAAGTCACCATCTGTCCACTTCGCACCATGGGCCAGTCGGCCGAAGTGTTGGCATTCAGTGTTCCGTGTGGCTGACAATTACTGACATCCGAACTACACGACCCAACCATCTACCTCTGCGCGAGTGGAAACAACGAACGAAGGAAACCATTCGACATTCAATGCCAAACACCCGCCTTCCAGCCTTATCTTTGATTACCCTGCTGGTACCATCCGATATGGACGATTGAATGCAGGTATCGAAACTAAGAATCTGGAAGCAGCTGACGTCTTCTTCCCTGAGCCAGCAAGTTTCGCTGCTGCGAATTATACGCTAATCACTGTTGTCTTATATACGTGACCCTAAATCTTCAGAGAAATACCTCTCTGTCGTCGTAGGTGCTTCACCTTAGCGAATACCACCACAGCCTTTGAAATACGCGTTTCGGTGTTATCCCGAGCACGACGGGATGGTCTTTGCCGTTCACATGCACTGAAGCAAGCGCGTCGACGCCTCTACAAACAACTCCCCAACCCCTTTGAAACGTGCCGGCGCGAGATCACCTGGACTGACAGCCGTATTACGTTTGTGAATGAAAATGCAATTGCAGACCTCAGTCTTAGTGGGTGGCTCCGAATCTACTGACGTGGATGCTGAATCAAAAGTTTGTGGCGGCAACACAGTAGAAGGAGGAGGCTGGCGAAATTGACCCTCAACATCTTGCGTCCAGCGCTCTAACATTCTGGACGTATTACGGATGAGTGTGTCATCTGTTTTGCTGATAGCTTCGCTGACAGGAGGTCGCCTGGGATCAGTCGCACAGATAAACCTGAAGAGTATGCCGGTGTTCACTGAAGCAAAGTCAGTCCTCTTTAGGCCATAGGCAACTGGAGACCAGCTGAATACAAATCACGCTAGTAGGCAATCCTGCACAAGTGTGCGGGTAGACAACGAGAATTAATCCATGTTGATTGAAGGAATTTGGTTCTAGTGCAAGCTCCCACCAATACAACCCAGCTTGTCAAACTACTGACGAGCTCTAATGAGAGCGAAACTCGAGTCTAGTGCTTCTTTTCAAAAGAGGCTGGCTGGAAAGTCTATCTGAATGCGAACGCTGCGATCAAATGTGAGTGATGGTCAACTTGAAAATAAACCAAATCCCCGACTAGTAAGGCATGTAGCGGATGGGGCTCGGATACAGATACAACAAAGCTTTATCTCCAGGAAATGTAGATACCAAATCTAACAGTCTTACGGAACAATTCATGCTTAGACTGTCACCCACTAATCCAGAATGTTTAGAAGACCCATCGAATTCAAAGCCGGCTTAACTGTAGAGAAATTGCGAGAATTTCGCTTACTAATCGGCGAGAGCCAATCCTGTTAGCGGGCTTTCAGCTGGAACCGATTATTAGTGCGGCGTCTAATCACTGTGCCTCTGTTTTTGCATAATCTAACCAACTGGATGTCCAGACGCATCAGGATTTCTCGTGTGTATTATGAGTGACTTCGAACTGTTTACCTCACAGACAGTCAACTTGATTATATTGCTAAATGGGTACACGAGGTGGGCATACAACACGAAATCAAAGCCATTAATTACATGCACGGAATTAAGTCACCGAAACGCAATATAATCACACGAACACACATGGTTGGCGGCATTCGATTCGGATTAG
>QNGE01009882.1:0-11662 GCA_008508345.1 Paragonimus westermani
CTGATGCCTCTGTGGTTGTCACATAGGATTCGCGCCCTTTTTGAACTTGAGAATTATTGTTGATAGGCACCAACCATATGGTGCCACTTCAGTTTCCAAAATCGTCTGGAGGACTTCCGCCAGTTCTCACATCAACCTGTTCTTACCATCCTTGAATACAAAGAGGTGGAAATATTCTGGACCAGGAGCCATGTTGCGCTTCAATAACTTAAGCTCCAGGTCCAATTCTGCTCCCGACGGAAGGACGTCTGGAACGCAATGGCTAACAACTCTGGTCCTGTCGTCCACATGGTCTGAGTGAGGTTAACCGAACTACTCAAAACGATGGGGCTCATGGTCTTTTCGCAAGCTTCTGGACAGCTTGCGTGTAAGTTCTTGATAATCAGCATTATATTCAGAACTAGATGGAATCAAGCGACGGTTGTTCAAGAGGTTTATCGAAGTGAAAGAAATCCGGCCCTGTCACAACTGAAAAGCTCCTTCCAACACACCTCTTCACCGTATGTTTTCATAGTTACTGTGGCTTGTTCCCAGTGCTCAGTAGAATCTGTCACTTGATTCGAACTGGGCAACTTCTTCAGCAACGATTCCCGGTAGGCGCTTTTTACACCCTCCTCACTCGAATGCCAGTTAAGTAACTTGCATCCAGGAGCGTATTGCTCCGGGTAAACGACAAAACACAACGGGCACGCATAACAGCGTGGTCCGAGTCCAGGTGGCTGCTCCACAACGCACAACATGCTTCAACACAATGGCAGGAGGTTTAATGCGTTCTAGTGAAGATATGGAGGAAAAACAAAATTCGAAGTTGGACTTTAATAAAACAGACAAAACATTCACTGTACAGTACACATAAAGGCCGAAGTAAAAGACAGTTAGAAGGTCGCAGATGGCCAGGTTCCTGAAGCGGAGAGCGGGTGAGCTACCGAATTGAGATGACTATTAGTCTATGAGAACAGGAAAGATAGTGTGGATATAGCTGACATAACTTACCTGAACCTAATGTACTCGCTGTCTCATGGGCGACGGTATGTTGAGGGCACATTGTTAACCCACTAATCCGAGGCTGCCAGCGTATTCGAGACCGCACACATCGCAACGGTACATAACCATGTCACCACGACCTATAACGCCAATGGGTTCCTTGTGTACCGTGCGGATCACTTCACAGCCACGCAATAACTGTTCATTTGGTCTTCGGACACCCGCCCGGGTCGTATTTCTCCAGGCCGTCCGGTTCAACACCAAGTCTTCTCAACATCTCAAATCAATGCTATAACGAGTAAGGTCTACCCGTATAAAATCATGGTATCACAGCTTTTGACCACTACCATTTCGCTTACCTGATTTTACTTGGCCGTAAAGCACCCGCTTTAGAATAAGGTTATCGTCCACCAAACAAACGTAACAGAGCCATCCACGTCCATATCCGCCCGCCGCAGTACCTCAGTGTTCGGAACCATGTTCGACCACCGAATACCAAAGATAAGTTCTAGATACTGCAAGTGGGAACGGGTCAAGTAACGGATCTTTTGATGGTACAAGGTCCAAGTTTCACTACCGTACAACAGTATAGAAAGCACCATTGAGAGGTAGAAAAACAGCCTAGAGCCCATCTTCAGTCTGGGATTCATTCGGATACGCACCTCAAGACGTTCAAAACCAGCACCAGTCTAGGTCATACGAGATCGTGACTAGCGGTATGCAGACAAAACTGTCCACCAATTGCTACTCAAGTGGCGGAAATCTGCGCAACCGCCAACAATGTTCCCACTGATACGACTTTGAGGTGCCAAAACATTCCCACTTGGAGAAGCTTGGAAGAAAGATGTCTCACCTGTGTTTATATTCGATTCAGACATGGATGCCGCGGTTGCGAAAGTCGTGAACAGTCATCATGGTCCACCTTCACAATGTGCAAACAGCGCACTGTCGTCTGCAAACACAAGCATGCGTATAGTCATGGTCTGTAGCTGACTTGGGGCTCCGAAACGTAGAGTATTTAGTAGGCGTCCATCCATGTGGTACCCAAGTTCAACACCATCCTATGCCGAGTTCTGAAGAGCAACTGTTGGCGGGACAATCACGTATAAACTCAATGGCGTTGGGTTTGGGACATAAACCTGCTTCACGCTCGTGAGCGGTCATTCCACACGATTGCACTTCTGCCTTCATGCCCACATGCAACATTTTGATGAAACCGAGGAACATACTGGCGATTCTGCTGAATCTGTCGTGCGGCTGGCATCAGGTAGATCGTACTGTCAGTGGCCGGAGACCCATACTGCTCCTCAGGAACACTGACCTCCTAAACTGCCACATTCAACAGTTCAGAGGGATTTTCGTTAGCACCTTACTGGCGTAGTTGGACAGACTAATGCTCCGATAACTGTCGGAGCATTGCTCACTACCCTTATCTTTAAACGAAGGCACGATAGGAGCGTCCTTGAAATCCTGTGGCATTTCTTACTGCTCCCAAATGGAGTGAACCAGCTGAAACAAAGCACGTTCCATCGCCGGTCCGTCATTCTTTAGTATTTCATCCGGCAATCCATCCTCGCCTTCAGTCTTTTCATTGCACACTTGTCTAATCGCTCTTTGCACTTCTGGCTAATCCGGCGTAACAGCAAGTGAAGATTTGGTGGTTTTTTGTGGCAAGCTCTTCACGTTCATCCTGTCAGCGGTAGAGGGACGGCTATCAAACTCACCTGATGTCCTCTGATTAGGTGCACGAACAACCGATGTCCACATCAACCAATGTGTTTGGTATACTGGACGGATGGACCGATAATCGTCTTAAACGAATCAAGTAAGTGCTTGCGTTGTTTGCGCTTGGTTTAGCTCTGCATCTACTCACACTGCTTCTCCACCAGTCTTCCTTAACTGTGCGAACACGTTCTGTGAGTTGAAAGAGAACGCTCCCTCGCCTTCATTGTCCAGGTCTCTTGTGGAAGCGGCAAATGTTGCATTCTTCTCTTCTACCAGGCTGGAGAAGTGCATGTTGTTGCCCTCGAACCAGTCCGGACGTTTCTGGCGTTAGAAACCGATCGTCTCGGTGGGTGATGCCGTGAGCTGTTTCTTCGGCTGTTTCCACATACCCTTGGATACAGAGCGTCCTTCAGACGAGCGGCAACTGCATGTTGGTAAGCAGCCCTCTTCTCGGGATTCTCTAACCGTTTGGCATCCAACTTTTGCCATTGTCTGGGGAATCCACAATAAACAACTTTACATATATATAAGCGAACAATTTGGCCCTGACCAACCTATGATCTGTGTGACGTTCAGCCCCGTGCATCAGTCGCGTGATACGCATTTCACGAATTTCAACCTGTCTCACAGTCACGTCATCAAGCAAATGACGATGAACGCATCGCCATTAAGTTCAGGTCGTGATTTCAGTCGCATCCAGCTGAAAGCGAGTGTTTATTACAGGCAGCTAGTAATTAGCATTCAGATGGAGAAGACATTCACCGTTCTCGTTGACTGAACCAATGTTGTGAAGTCCAATAATTCCCGGCCAGGCTACCGACTCACGCCTAACTCGACTGTTCAAGTTATCCAGAAAAAACAGTCGGTTACCAACCCGTGTGGAAGTGATTGTGGTGATCACCTGATAATACAGCTGGTCCCTTGTGTCACCAGTGCGGTAAATAGTTGAACCGTAAACACTAACACATGAGACACTTGCCTCAGCCGAGTCGCAGACCCATGGGTAGGGCTCGAGGGCTGATGCTGGGAGGTCCGCCTATCATCAGAGTACTGATGAGGTCAGCGACTGCGAGATAGACACCGTACGCCCAAGCACCATCATCCGTGTAACCTATCCAGTAAAAGGTATAACCAGCACCTGTTTCTCGGAGCGAGTTAGCGGGTGGCACAGATACAAAAACAAGACACTTTCGACCACCACCAAAAACCAGTTCATAATAACTGCGCACATGGTCGAGAGTCACGCGCCTATAAAATCGATACACATGAGACCAGTACTAGTGCAGAGACAAGCAATTCACACACAAAACCAGGCCAAGCAAAAACAAACACCTAACCGATGCAAACACAATAGGGCGGCATCATCCGCAACGAACTTTACTTTTTGTCTAGGCGCTCCCCTTTGGTCAATCTGACATGGTGAGCCTGCAAGGGCAGATATCTCAGTCGGCACAGCCCACCAGAGCAAAACAGCACACAAGCCTAACCACCACCCCAAGGTAGCAAGAAAGGTCAGGGGCAAAGTCAACACACATACGTTATGTATTTAGTTGGTGATACCAGGGTTGGTATTCAACGGCTACCCCAACAAAAATTTTGACGTTGTCTGTACACCTGTCGCCGTTACAGTGGCCGCCATCGTTGACTGATACAACTGTGATTTCAATAGTGGTTGCTTCGTCCACAGTCGATCTCACGAGTAAACTGCTCGAAGGTCACAATGATTTAAAGAAAATGGGATAACATACGACAGTTGTGTCCGTTCTCTTAATTGTGTCCCAGACAAAGGATAAACTGGTTGATATTCTAGTGAACAGAAATTTGGTGTACTCAAATTGGAAAACACTCAAAGCTGTCTGGGCATATTCAGAACGAGAATTCTGTTATTTTTTGTCGTTCACTTACCATGCGCTCAACTCATGCCTCGCTCAAATGGGGACTGGCGAGGAAGCACAGTTCCTAAAACCGATTACACCAATTAATTTTCAAACTCTCACTTCAAGACTCGTCGTAATCTGACTTACAAGAACCAAATTGGTTACAACACATTCTGACTTCTAGAAAATGTTTTCCATACATGTGAACGTATTTTTTTCTGTTAATTGTCATAAATCTGCAGGCATGAGTAAGGTCTTGGATTCTACAATGAGCGTGCATGAGCTATGAGGGCATAAAACTTGCGAGAACTTTCATGTTGAGGCTAGTTGAGCCGACAAACTTGATCATCCCACAGCTTTTATGCACCAAGATATGAATTTGTGTTACAAACGGGTGAATCAAACTAAGTCACTGTTTCGCGTACCCAAATAACTGTTTGAGGAAACTGTATATGGTGATAAGCCAGTTAGTTTGGAAGTTTGTTTGAGACTCTGCAAAGTCAACGCAGCTGTCGACAGCACTTACAGAAAAGATGCAGAAGCCCAGTTCATTTCATGAACTTAGATGGCATTGCAGTCTTCTGACCAAAGACCGTAAGCAACACATGCAATTCCAATTCAGCAAAACAGCCTTGAGCACAAACACCGGTTTGCACACAACAATAATTCCGGAACCCCACTGTAGGTAATGTCATTTTCACGCGCGTAAACGACTTTTCTTATAGGCCCATACTCTTGTGTTCTTTCTTGTATTTTCCACGGTTTAGTTTCATAGTTAAATGAGTGCCCTCATCTGACTGCTCACCAGTAAGTGTAGTGAGGTCGTTTATCGTCACTACTGCTACGTGACCAATGATCAAAGTTCGCTGGAAATATACAACCGTTTCCATCGCTGCTGTAACACGTCGTGTAAGTATACTCCATGAACTACGATCACACCGTAATGTAGAAACGACAGATGATGGAAGTTAATAACTCACTTGCCAGCTAGTTGTGTCTCGAACTGAAATTTTGGCATCTACCATTCCTATATAAGGATGTACGCTTGAAGTTCACGGGCTACTCATACTTGCCGGGTAGCAATAACAACGAAACCAGTAGGGAGTTTTTAACCACTAAAAACATTCTACTTATATTGCCTTATGAGATTATATGTGCTATTCGGAATTGTTCACATCAACCGTTAACTAGGGAAACCATTTAGATTAGCCATAACGTACAGGCACACCGGACCAACTGTAAGACAACTCGATCAACGTCATCGTTTGGTCTAGTTCATAAAATCAAGCTAAGTGATTGATTAGATAGCATGGCCTGTTCAACACTGAGCTTTCGGTTCGAAGGGAGAATTTTCGACACTTTGACCAAATCACTTGTAGTGGACAAGTCGGTTACGAAAGTCAAGCAGTCCCGGAATGGAATGACTATCATTCAATAGCAAACAAGTGACATGTCTGGCTGGGCCTTGAGAGGCCAGGAACCATTACATATCATTTCTGCTGAAGACCGTATACAATGCTTCGTCGCTTTACCGACAAATTCGTTAAGTTACTTTGCTGACCAGTCGGCCGGACACATTCGTCCCTGTGACTGGTTACGCTGAAATTTAGTCCCATGGCAGGACATGCTAGTGAGCCCGCTGGTCAATAACTCCGGCGAACTTCCTGCCAGGAAAATGGTAACAATAAGACAACTGGTATCGCAGCCTTGATTAGATTGTAATGGCCAACTAATGGGGATTAGTGCAAGCTAATCCGTTCTTCTCCTTAATGATTCAATCTTTAGCATTTTAGAACAGACGATTGAACAGTTCGCCCAATCGCCCGGAATCCAAGACCTTCCCCCACTAAAATGAAAGTACCGGTTTCCAGCCTATTCTTGGCGGGGTTACTCAGTTACAATAAAAATCTTACAGGAAGCATACTGTTCCCTAGTTTATTTCGATTATTATTCGTGTTATCTCAGGGCAGTTTTGCTGTCAGTGATAAGAAACACGTCGCTACCTCAAGGGACGTTTGTATGTCTTTAAACAGTGGGGTTGAAAGATACAGATAAGAACAACTGGTTTGCCTGAATTCCTCGAGTCTTAGCTTACGAGACGCCTTCATGGAATTTCTTTAGAAAGACAACTGCGCATGTCGCTGATGTGAATAGTAAATGATTGTTTCTTCAATACATGTTCGGTGAAGGAACTATTTGCAAACTTGTAGGAATTAGCGAACAATGTTACTTTCCTCATCAATGGAAACTCCCAGCTTTTTTATACGTAGGTTGTCTCAGCAGCTCGTGACCAGTAGACATTCAGTTTGGCGGATGCTGAGAGAACTCGGCTTCCATCCACACATGTTTTACCACGGAGTAGCGCACCGAAAAAGCGACCAGAAGAAAAGTTAACGTACTGTTGTTGGTTTGTGTCCAACTTGTCCGATGGAAAAATCTTGACTGAAGGGACCACTTTTGCGGACAAGACTATGCTTCATCCAAATATCGGTGTTAATGTAATCAGTGAATCCTCTACCTCGCTCGGAAATGTGACGCGACCAAGGCTTGCCACCCCGTAAACAGTGTTTAAGCCATCACAACCCGCAAAAATGTTCACTTCATGGTAGCAGAACACTTCATGGGTAGCTTCTTACACAGAACAATGTAGTGAAAACTGAGGGGTAATACCACTTGGTAATCGGTCCAGTCATATAATCGGCTCAGCTCGTCTATACCAGGACCTTCTTCCGCCGTCTTACTGTAAGGAGCGGTGGATAAGTTGACTGTTACACACGATTAAATCGACTCAAAAGCTATCGTGTTTTAGACTGAACCCTTTGCATATCTTAATGAAAATTTTTTCACTGTGCCACTCCATCATATTCGATTATATGACTACGCTACTATACTACTCAGTTATCGAAACTAGAAACGAATGTAGCACATATGCAGTTTCTTCTAATGCTAATTCATGTACACTGTTACCTTAAGTGGCTGAACAATCAGCTTTAAACAGATTTAACTGCAACCGTTCACCGAGTTTAATCATTCTGTCAATAAAAACGCTGCTTTCCAGATCGTCTGCAGGTTGTCAAGAAACCCATCACAAACAGTGAGATTCCAGATGCTGACCGTTACCAAAGCCATTAATATCCGATTGTGCAACCGTGTGTTCTGCGCTCAGAAGTTCGAATGAGCGCTTAGCCCCCTTAGGATACAACTAACAAAATGCGTAGCTTAGAACACTGCTGGAATATTTGTTAGGGAACATACAGCCTGCAAGCTCTACTGAACGATTCGTATTATGTTGTACTTTACGTGATTATTTGATACAGAAAACGGATCTTGCCGAACACTCGGTTATTGTCGTAACTACAAGAGCTACCTTAGAACAAGATAAACTTATCTCATTAGGATGGTGTAGTGTAGTAAATTAACTCTGGTGATCTATCAGACTTCAACACTGGCCTGACCGGTCCTTACATATCGATTTACTCGATCACCTAGTTCACAAATGGGTCAGCTTGTGCTAAGTCAAGATTACCCGGCTAGGTTCTATCATCCACGTGTGTCTGCATTGTATGAAGGCGATGGCAACAAAATCTTCGTTCGTTCAGGTTGATGTTTGACAACCCAGTCATCTCGCAATCACTTTACATTAGCCGAGCAAACCAAATCCGAACCCTTATGAAGCGTAAGGAGAGCGACAACATCCGTCCGTCAGTGTGTTGCCGATGTTACGTTGATCTTAAGATGCCAGTGTTATCTACATGAGATGAGTTTCAAAAAAGACAGTTTATAACACTTCTTAGTGGATAACAAGTTTCATCAAAAACAGCTGAGATGTTCGTCTTTACCTTCATCCCCATGATGGATGTGAGGCCCTCGATCGTGCGTGGTACATTGTCAAACCAGTCCAAGCAGATTCATGTTTGATACTGAGTCACGCGTAATCTGAGAGTCCAATAAACCCAGCGTAAACGACCGGATAAACGGTACGTGCTTAAGATTAGTAAAGACGTCAAAATGGCGATACTGAAGAAAATGCATAAAATAATATTCCTCCCTCAGCTCAAATTTGGATCACCTGAGTGGCCAAGTAGACGAGCAAACAACCAAAATGACCGTGAATGATCAAAAAATAAGCTCACTAAAACAACTGAATCGAGATGATGGTCAGACACCTTGCAGTCACAAGGTTCAGAACAATTCAAGACCATGGAAATTTAGCTACAAAAAAGATGAAAGCTAGGGATAGATATCAAACATTTTCACAGAATTGGCTCAGAATATTGCTTTAACGAGAACACAGATATATAGGGAAGATCAAGGCCTACTTTTTCCAAGCAAAGTGATCACCCCTAACCCCAAGTAACTTGTCATCAAGCAAACACGCTGAACAACTCCCCGCAAACAAATCAGTCATTTTAAGGTTCATCAAAATACACATTCGCCTATTGGACTGTACCGACAGTCGTCTAGTGTTGGCTGGTTGCATGTTTCCCAACATACTTAATCAGCCTGACGTCCGGCGAAAATGGAATCAATGCAGCATGTGAGCTCCACTGAATAAGTTTGCTCTCAAACAACTAGCCGTTTCAGTTGACGGCCATAAGTACTCGAAGGTTTCGCACACATTTTCAAAGACCGTTACGTCTTGTTTCTGGAGGTGTCCGAGTCACTTTTCCCGACATCTCAGGTGGTACTCAACAGTGTGAAGAATTGACGTTGGCTGAAATCGGTCATCATTTGTAGTCAACTTCGGGCATGGTTAATCAGCCAACGCCACTCTAGTCTATTGCTGGAGAAGTCAAGTGCAGAACTTTATAGCACAACAATCAAATTTGTTCGCGCACATCTTTCCAACAGGTGAACTTTTGTCAAATGACATGCATTAACCATGTTTTGTTTTTAACCAATTGTAGAAGCGTAACCAAAGTTCCACAAATCCAGGAATTTCGTTAAGGAGTTCCAGTTGGTTAATTGCAATTCGTGCTAATCATTTCTGTTAATGTTGATCGCAGCTCGCATACGTTTTCCTGTAAGAACTACAAGATCCGTATACAGGAAAGATAATACCTGTTGCCGTACTGTGGCTGTCGAACATACATGTATAGAACAGTGATTCATAAACGAAGGTCAATAAACCCACTGGTTGAACACATCGTTTGATTACAAAAGCAACTAATTTTTCACAATAAAATGCAGCAACATGTATACAACTTACGGTGAACGATACGTAGGAAGGGCGATCATCCACTTTACACTTAATTACAAATGTATAGTATATCTCGGAGTCTACTGAACGCAAATATGGACACTGCTCCGTTTGACATGCAAGTCGACTCTGTTTTCATCTACGTGGAAACTGCACACTACTGACCGCTTGTTTGTCAAAGGTATATCACAGGGAGGATGCGTGATTGTGCAACATTAACGCCTGTTTCTTTTGGTTTATTATTGGCCACATATCCATAAGCAAATATTGATTTCTTTGCTCTAAATGAAGTCAGTGAAGGTGCACGAAAGAAGAGGCTGATTCCTAGGCTGTGCGTCTTCCTTGAAGGACACGGACATACCCGTGGTTGTTTAGAGCATGTGACCCAACGCCGCTTTGCGTATAAGCATATTCGCGAAAATCTAATATGATCAGTTATCGACTTCTAGGTTGATGGAGTGCATATTTAAGTCATGGATCTACCAGAAATTCACGTTATCCTACTAATGAACATTTACATATACAACTACTTTACGATATCTAACTCCAATCTCAAAACGAGTGACCGATGTCTCAAGTGGACTACCGGTCCACATGAGTTGTATAAGTGCACACGTTTGGTCGTCTGTTTCCGTGCTAGTCCAGCTGAATCAGGTACTTCGGATGATGCGACCTATCGAGTACCATAGATTTTGTTATTCTATTCACTCGACAACATTGAGACCTTACTGGATTGCCATGTGAAAGGTGCTTAGCTTATGCACTTCGTTGTAGTCCAAGTCCTAAGTGATCACTAAATCTCACAAAATGTAATAAGATCAGGTTTAACTTTGGACAAATACTTCTCGACCGAACAAAAATGATTGGAATCCAGAAACTTAGGATGTTTGAGATTGAACACCGCCCACACTGGATTATAGCCTTCATAGTTCGGATGACCCTTTTGGCTGGCCCACTTCGCAAAGACCCCAGTTTCTTTCTTATTAGAACTCATCAGCATTGCGTCTCCTCTCCCGAGCCGGAGAGTAGCTTGTTAACCACACGGTTGTTCACTAGGTTCCCATGTGCACTAATGTGCATGCTTAACGTCCATAGTTGCCTCATGAGAATGTGGACAGGGAAAGAGACACCGATAACGGAAAAGATCTGCACAATCAACAAGCTTGCACTAAAACAACACTTAAGTCGAGTGCTCCTTTTCACAATGAGATGGCTAAGAAACCAATCTGGATGTGAAAACTACAGGCAATTTTGAGTGCTGTTAAAGTTATGCCATTGCAAAATACACATCACCCGCGCTCGACCATAGCCTATGCATTCAGACAAGCCTTTCGACTGTGTAATTTGAAAGGAAGCACTGAATTCGAGTTTTGCTCTTAGCAGAATTCAGCATTGGTGACTAACTTCATTTACACCCCACAAAAGTGTGACCCGATAGTCGTATCTATATTCTCAGCCACAGCCTCATGTTAATGGTGTTCGGCTTAAGCGATCACTTCGAAAGGAAAATAAACAGTGGCTCCGTTCAATCCAATGAATAACCCCATGATTCGCTTCAAGCAGTTCGCCTGGTTGAACCAACTGAGCAGGGTTCAAATTAATGACAGGAGGTTGGTAGCTTGCTCCGAAGTGAATAACACCAGCAGTACCTTTAGCCAATCCCCCCATTTTGTCTACCATCTACGTATTCGTCAACAAGCTTATTGCATTCAGAGACTTCGAGGTGACTGGAGAGTCTCAATGGTAGTGATCTAGTGAGGACTTTAAACGAATACGCAATAGTGACGCCGTGATCTGTGGCCAACAAGTACCTTGCAATGGACGAAGTAGCATCTCGTTATTGATAAACAGATTGGGAATAACACAACGTTACGAG
>QNGE01009883.1:0-11660 GCA_008508345.1 Paragonimus westermani
CGAGGCAAATCTCACGTCGCTGGCAGCTTAGAATTTTGGGGACGTCGAAGGTAGTCTCACTACATAACTCACCTAATGCTTTTTTGGTTATTTGTTCCACCCCTGCGACCGGGTTGCCGTGCCCGAGGCAAACTGTGGATCTGAATTCGTCAGGTCATGTGTTTGTCATTCTACAAACAAAGTTCACTTGATACGCTGTATAATTCAGGACCTTCCTTCAAAAGAAACACAATTGCCTCATTGTTTTTATTCATTTTTTCAAAGCGGTGATGTGCACTTTTGTGCGCGAACAGAAGTGGCAGGCTGGGATGAACTGATACCGACGTCTCGTTGAGACTAACAGGTTCTGTCAAGTCCTGGTTTCTCGATTTCTCATGGGGAGAATTTTGAAGATTTTCACTACGATTTATGAGATAAGTTTCGTTCCCCAATTTCGAGAGTAAAGCTCCTTAAGCAACAAAGATAACAGCATTGGTAATCAATAGCGCGTTTTGTCATTTGAAAATTTGCGTTCCGTAATTTGTGTGCATATAGTAGCTTGTAATCTCCGCAGCGTTCCTCGCCAAAGTCCACAGGGGCAGAGTGCTATCTTTCCTAATGCCGTATGAAACACGTTATAATTTACCGGTGACAAAAACTAGGAACAGGTCTTCGATCGGTCAATTTTTCTAAATGGCTGTCAAGTTTGCACCAAAATAGGACCGTTGTTTAGAAATGGTTGACTGAGAAGACAGTCACGATAAATGTGTAAAATATATTCAGCCAAGAAAGTTTACAATTCGACCGGGTTACTGCTCAAAACATCAAACAGATCCGTGTGTCGATGAAAGGATAATACCGACCACCAGCGCGATTATCGATCAAATGGGATAGGGCTAAACCTACCCATGTCTTATGTAAGGACATTGGCTTTGGTTTTGTTACAAAATGGTTCTCTTTGTTAATTATGATGGGGCTGTTGTAGACTGGGAAGTAGTTATTTGAGAATGTGATGATAACCTTCATTGGAAGCTGTTGTAATTTGCGGATTGAATTCGAAAACTCGAAAAATTTGTACATGAAGATTTTGGTCACCAAGTGTTTTTGATGAAGCCTCCGGTTAATTGAGTCGAGCTACTGGAATTAGATAGTTCTATCACTGGTGGCTATTGATCGTGCTGCACCTGCGGTAATTACTCGTGTGTCAATGAATGGCAAACTAGACTAATACCTGAAAGTACGAAAGGCTACCAGACCGTCACAATTATAAGTAGGTCTGGCCAAAGGGGCAAAAAGCTCTGTGGTTTCCGTGAAAAAGAATGCGCGGAAAGAAAGTAAGCTCGGAATTAGAGATAAATCATGACTACGGAACAGCTTTTCGAAATGTACGTTTGTTCCAAACCAGTTATCACTATCCGAGGAGGCGAATGATGAGATAAATCACCGGGTTGTCCATGTTAAACCCGGAATAAAAGTGGTTGCTCAAGCAACGCTTAGTCTTCTCGCAACGTCTATCGATATGCTGGATCCACGATAGTCGCGTCTGTAAGTAACGAGCGTCTATAAATTCAGAGCCCGTCGAGCAACCGATTCGGATCCAAAAGGAAAGACGGTCGTATTGGCGAGTTTCTTATCAATAAGGTGCTAATGTTCNTGTACACTTATATGTGCATATAATTGTATTTATTTGTACTTTTCTCCAACCCCTCTGGGATAGTCCATTGCCCAGTGAGAAAATTGCACTTTAAGGTCAGTCGGTGCATTGTTAGTCGATACCATAAATGGAAGTATACACACTTGTATACACATCTTTATGTATATGCATAAAAAATATATGTATGATCATATATGTGTATATAAATATATGTACATATATATTATTGTATACATATTTATATGGACATACATACGTATATACGTATCTGTGTGTATACATATATATATACATATAAATGTACGTCCGTATATATATATGTATACGTATATATATATATATTCATGTATATAAGTTTCTCTGTAGCGGCCTGGAGATTTCACTGGCCTGCTGCGGTATGATGTGTGAAATAGTTACAAAACACATAGTTGCATGTTGTACCTAGGCTATTAGGAGAGATCGCGTGATATATGCTGTCGGATTGTTTGTCTGCATGTCGTGTGACTGTGGCGCGAACCCGAAACACACGCGTGTCACATTCTTTCGGTTTACTCGCTCGCCGACGGTCGGTCTCTAGCCACTCTAGCTAATTCGCGTATCGGTGAGGTTTATAGCGCTATCAGAGTCCACTTGTATATTTCGTCGAATAAAGAATTAGTCTCTTTCCCCAACGGCCTTTTGTTTTTCGCGTTTGATAATTGCGTACCTGGGGGAAGAGCGACTCAGTGTGACGAGCACTAAATTGGTGGGCACGACCAAACATAAATCTTTACATATACGTAGATATATACGTTTATATGTATATGCATTTATACCATGTATATATGCATGTACATACATATGCAGGCCTATAAACTTACGAGTGTATATATATACATGTATGCTTATATATACATATGTATACATATAGCTATTAATATTTCTATATGGATGTACACATACGTATGTATGTATACACGTACATGTTTGTACATGTGTGTATGTATACTTATGAAAAAGTATTCATGCCGCTGTGTATTACGTAGGTGAAGGGATTAACGTAAGCATATGGATGTATATACATGTGTGTTACTTCCGGACGACCAGTGGTTGTTCGAGCAACGCTTAGTTTCTCGCAACGTCTATCGATATGCTGGATCCACGATAGTCGCGTCTGTAAGTAACGAGCGTCTATAAATTCTGAGACCGTCGAGCAACCAATTCGGATCCAAATAGGTAGACGGTGGTATTGGCGAGTTTCTTATTAATAAGGTGCTAATGTTCAAAAACAATAAGATAAGCCAAATAGTGGAAGACAACAACAAACCTCGATATTGAATCCACCAAGTGTACAAGTTCCGAGATTAACGGTTTGCGTAAATATGACCGAATGCAACAGTCACGTAATGGCGAAGCGGTCAGGCGAACATGAAACCAGGGTACATATAAACAAAGGTCCTGCAGGAGAAAGCAAGGAAGAAAAACTACGCGAAAACAAGTTTCACAAGCAAACGGTATCAAGATTTAATAATTCATCAAGATCCGCATTCATAGGAGAAATGATTTGTCACGCGCGTAACTTGAGCA
The DNA here is from genome assembly GCA_008508345.1 of Paragonimus westermani. Taxonomy (NCBI): domain Eukaryota; kingdom Metazoa; phylum Platyhelminthes; class Trematoda; order Plagiorchiida; family Troglotrematidae; genus Paragonimus; species Paragonimus westermani. Next base: position 3,200 of record QNGE01009883.1, read on the forward strand.
GTAGTGTCAGATTATAAGAGAAGCTCGTAATCGGTGTAAAGAATTCTGACGTAAGCAGACTAATAATTGAGAAGGGAATAAATAGAGCGGGGAATGTGGTCACCAACATTCTTTTAACACATAAAAATCACCAAACACACACGCAAGCAGCTACTTCAACTGTATGTACATTTATGTACCTACATAAACCCCTTCACCTACATACTCACACAACTGGTCACGTTGTGTGGTCCACATTGTCGCAGCCAACACAGGTGGAAACGGTTGAGACTCGTCGTAGTTGGCACAGCAATGATAGTACCAACCGGAACCTTCATTGCACTGTACCCAGTGCACGGTGTCTTCGTCCAAATCCACAGGGTCCTTCTTCTGAAAGCATATCTGATAAACATTGCAATCTACAGGCTTGGAGGCACGCCGCTTTTCAAAACTCTCCATGACTTTCGTTTTCAACTGTTTTAACGTACCCTTAGCAACTTGTCTAATACGAGCTGTTTCCGAGGGATCCCCGATTATGCCAATCTCCAGCATATTTTGGTAAATCACGCGACGTTCGAGTTTGGACTTCCTGCGCTTGTTAGAGAGAAATGGTTGATGTTTTTTGGACGCTGCGGGCATCTGGCTTAACTCATCAGATATGCGTGCAATCTTGCTGATGGACGGCATCCGCGCATGTACTGTGGGAGAGATGCTGCAGATAGGGTTATTGGAGTTTACTACCAAGCTTTCCTTACCAACGGAACTCGTTTTCCACTAACCCCTTCCGGGTCGAAAGAGGACGATTCATACCACCGCTGTTACTGGTAACTGTTTTATCTGGCCATAAGTTTTCAAACGACGTTCTGCAGCTTATCTGCACAACCTGCCTACCTTGGATTGGACAGTGCAATAAAAGATCAGGGTGGTTAGAATGTGATGCAGTTATCTCTTGCAAAGCAGCTACATGTGTACTATTGCTAACTGCGCTCATACACCCTAAAGTGGCAACATCATGGGAAACCTCCTCGGCATTTCTGATTCTATCCAGACGAGAAGTGGAAACAGGTACAGGCATGCAACTAACAGGTTCATTAAACTGAGAAGCCGGGATTTCTACTTCCTCAGGGGCTGGCAACAACCACGGATTTCTCTCAACCAAACCGGCAAGAATTCTATCAATCAAACGAAACACAGCAACAATATGACAACAGCGGATCATCCATTGGGATGAAAAGCAGCAGTCATTCATTACCCCCCATTACCTCATTACTGACAGACTTCACAGCCCGCAGCGAACCATTAAACTGACCGCTGTTCCTAGTAAAAACCATATTGCGGGTCCTCTGGTGAATACGGTTCTTCTGATAATCGCTTAAGCCTACCAACTAGCGATAATGCCGGGACACATCATGCAGTAAATGAAACCGGCAAAATGCGATGGCATACTGTAGGGAAATTTCACGTATCGCCCACATCTCTGCTGCTGAACGATCAAATATGAAGGTGCGAACAGCAGACATACAAGGCAACATTTCAAGCAGGTATTCCAAAACTATCTTGCAACTAGCAATAGCTTCGTTTGGCACAAGTGCGTAAAAAACGTTAAACTCACTTCAGTTACGTCTACAGACAAAGCATGCCATATTATAAAGCCGCCACAATTTTATTGACGAATGTCATATCCTGGAATGACATCTCCATACCTTGAACACACTTAGAAGACATCTCTCGATACAAACATGACAAGCCTCAACACTTTCTTTCGCAGTAGGAACCTATAGCTGCCTTCCACTTTCAGTAAATCTCACAACTTCATAATTTCATCGAGACTATCTAATTTGTTGTGCCTCGTGCGTAGACTAGATAAATCGTGCTGACGCAATCTAATCCCGTATTTCTTGTTCACATGCATCCTCATTTCATGAGCATTCTTAAAATGGCTCATCATCTTACACACACGCGGTTTAGCATCAACAGGCAGACGTCTATTCCTAGGCTTATTATTCGGCTTACCAACCTGAAAGTCATGTGAGTGCACCAGGTTTGTCTTCTCGATTCGATATTCATCGGTTGGATAATGAATGGCCCAGAAGGCTCAACATCCGTAGTCTGCAAAACTACAATTTATCATAACAACTCATTAAATGAACACTATGGGTTAGAGGGTTTTGTTCACCGTGTACATTGTACGCATTTTTACATTCCAATTCCGTATGAGCAGCCTGGCGACAGGTCTCTTCTCTATGTTTCTTAGCCCTTGCGGCTGTCTGCGGAGTGTTAATGAAAAAGCTTTTACAGGAACCCCGTTGAAATCTGCGCGAACCTCCCACACACTCTTCAAACCTTCGGTACTTTACTTCGAATATCCTTCTGAGGGTGCTGTCATCGTTCACCGCCATGCTGATTCAATGTACGGAAGGGAATTACTGATAGTGGGCCATTTAAACACTATGTTATGTCTGATGTTGTGATATATAACGTTTTCTTATATCTGACTTGGAAATATCATTTATACCACTTCACTAAACCTTCAGATCACATTCATTCCACCGGATTTTTCTAGTTTTTCATGTACGGAAGGAAATTCACTTCCCTGCAAAACAGCTTAGTAGTCGGTGTGCCCTTGCTGGTTTCGACTGCACGCACAGTGTCCGGAGTTCACGGTTATATTTCGCAATTCACTCTTGTATATTCTTTTATAAACCGTTTCGACATCTTCATCTGTGGACTTGCTTGAAGGTATCATCACCATTTGTTTGGACTTGTTTGCCAGCAAGAACAAAGAGACTCACCGCGCACCGTCTGTTCCTTCTTTTTTGTGTAGATTTTTATACTGGTGGTGTGGACGCACGAAGAAATTTTTGGCGCCGCATATCTGCCGATCCACCGACATTGAACGCTCATCATTACAAGCTGAGTGTGGAATTACCTATCAGTAGTCGTCCGAATCAACTCTCTGGCGCTACTTTTCTCTCGAGTGGTGGTTTATTCGATTCAGCGGACAGTCAGTGAGTCGTCCCATTTTATGTTGACATGCTTCCCTTCTATTTGTACGCATACCTTCTGAGCACAGCCACCACCGTTACAGATCTTCTTTGGTGTCCCCACATTTGGTTCGTTTTCGGCATATGATTGATTAGGTCGCAATGAAAATGATGAGCCTGACTATTCTTTCCGACCAGTGCGTCATCAGTCTTCTTGGTATTATAACAGTGTTCGATAGTTACACTGAAAACTAACTGGGTGTCGCTCTGAACGTGATCAAGTGCAGCGCCCGATACCTTCGAGTGTGGTTTCATCAGATTGAGACTGTCTTTACCACCAGGCAGATAAACTCAGAGAAAATTACATTTTCTTACGTGGTGAAGACCTTTCTTTTTGTCAACGCGGCAGAAATGCAGAATCTCCTGGGATCAGTGCCATAAGATTTCCCGTCTACTCTTCTAAAAAACGCGATCATAGAAGGAGACTAGGAATTCAGAGGCTAAACTCTTGAACGACCTTCCCAGCTCAGTAGTTCTAAGCGATCGGTCTCCATTCAAACCGTTACGTGTTGTGAGAGTTCTTGCGAGCTCACAGAAGCTTAATGACATCACCTTGAAGTAACCGTGGGCGGTGGAGCTGCAATATACGGTTTAGCACATTTTGGCTGCCATGGGTGAGAACAATTCAATCAACAAATTGGCGGCCCTCGGGGACAAGGCATCAAAAACTTTTCCTCTACAACCAGTGTGTGCCACGACCAAAACCGTTCTCACGTCGTCCCCTTTAGTCCCAACAACTGACGATAGTCTGTTACTTCCGATAGAGAAGATATGTCGCCGTATGGACATTATGACTGTGCAGATCAGCAAACTGAAGTGACACTCACCCAGAAGACGTGCACGATTTCACCCTCACGGTCCACCGAGGTGGTGTTGATACCACCAAAACTTTTGGGGCAAGTCAAAGGACACTGCCCAGCAATGCCCATTCCGAACTCGCCACGTATCGATGTCAGACTGGTGAGCCAGCCAGTAATGACGATGACTGCCGCTGGCCCAACAGGCATCGATCAGACAAAGATCAACCGGCTTGCGGATGCTTATCGACATCGGAGCACAGCTCAGCGTTATCCTACCGCAAACGAATGTTCGACTTCAGCCTGGCCGGTAAACTTTACAGGCTGCAAGTAGAAGTTACGTCAAAACCTTCGTGGAACGCTCACTGACTACCGACTGCTGTCACATGCGGCGTTTTCAGTGAATATAACTGTTTGACGAAGTTCAGGCACCAAATTCCGCCACAGATCTTCCGGCACATTTTGACCTTTCTGATAATGCCAAGAGGCACAAGCTAATTGACAACGCTACCAACCGTAGAGCGGACGGCGTCCGATCGACGATCGCATCACTCACCATCCGATCTACTATTCCATCAACACTGTCTTTCGCGACACTACTGAAAGATTTCCCGTCATTAATTCATCCGTGCTTATATACTGAAATGGTTAGGTACAATATGGTGCACAGATCTCCTCTCATCCACGCCGCTTGCATCCAGAAGAACTTAAACTAGCCAACGTTGAATTTGAACTTATGCTTCAGTTAGGCACAGTTCCATTTTCGAGAAGCACTTGGGCGACATTACTGCTCATGGTACCCAAAATGCCTCCGAGCGACTGGAGACCTCGGGACAATTACCGCGCACTCAACAACTGCACAGTCCCGGACAGGTGCCCTATACCGGATATCCATGATCTGTCTTCAGAACTCGCTGGTGTCGCCATTTTTTCTAAGTTAGACCTAGTACGCGTCTTTTATCACTTCCTGGTTGCCGAATAAAACATCCCGAGGGCAGCTATTACAATATCTTTTGGACTTATCGAATTCACAAAAATGCTCCTCGGACCTCGTCATGTAGCTCAAACATTTTCGCGACTCTGATGAAATATTGCGTAGACTCCTTTTCTCATACGTCCACGTCGACGATAGCCTGATCGCTAGCCACTCAAACGAAGAACACTAGTCTAAACTTCATATATTTATCGACCATTTTGCGTAAGTTAATGCTGTAATCATCACGGATAAGTGGGCTTTCGGATTTAATTTATTGGGTTTTTCGGGGAATCGCATGGACGAAGCCAGATGAATTTGCCTATCTCGACTTTTTCTATTCCTACTACGATGACCCAGATCTGACGATTACCCGGCACACCCAACTTTTATCGGAGTTCCACTCCTTATCACGCGGACATTTTAAGAACTTTGACCGACCTGGATGACTCGAAAGTAGCTTTCTCAAAGGCGCAGGAAGCCTTATGTCACGTCACCAAACTATGCTTCAGTAATTGCGATTCCAGCACCTGAAACACTTACGCACTGATGAAGTCACCTCGCCTGGTGATGAAACGTTTGCAACCTAAATGCCAGGCTCGGCGAACATATGAATACCGAAACCATCAACCCGAGCTACAAACAACATCATCACTCCCATTATTTATCTCACCCCAGAAAACGCGGTACACTGAAAGTGGCCACAGCGTTCTGCTGAGCTCTCTTTGAACAGAGTTGCTCACCTCTGGCCACAACAGCGTGTCAAGTGCCAAAACAAAAAAGTGCACAGAAATAAAGTTACCACACCCGACACATTCTACCAGCTCGACACCCGCTTTTCCCACATACACATTGGCATCGCTAGACCGTTACCACCCTCCAGCGAATGTGCGTGTACAACAGTCGGTCGTGTACGACAGTCGGTCGTTTCACAGGTTAGCTTTGAGCTTTACCCATTAGGAGTGTTTCAGCGGGGGCAGTTGCTAAAATCTTGCTGGAGCATTGAATCGCTAGATTTAATGTGCCATCTACAATCAATACGGGCCGAGGCTGTCAGTTCCACTTTTCACTTTTTCATAACTTGATGCGGCAACTGGGTTGCTCACACATCAAAACCACGAAATACCTTGCTTGCGCTAATGATTAGTCGAGCGTTTTCGCTGACAGCTGGAAGCCTCGGTAACTACCCAGTCCAACGCAACGAAATAAAGCGAACGTCTACCATTCATGCTCCTTGAAATCCGGTCTGCCTTTAGAGAAGATACCGGCTGTACTGTCTCTGAATTAGTCCACGTTACCATCTTTCAGGAGCGTTCTTCCTTTCGTACCGGCAAAAAATAAATTAGGAAAGTTTACCAACACACCGGATGACCTTGAAGCGTAGTGTTTTCATAGGCAATTCGCTTTCCTAGTTCGGGACGGAGAAATGCACATTGGTGTGCAAACATAAATGCTGAAGGAGTTTCCTAGATAAAAAACACACAGTTTGTGACGTCCGGTTTGGATTAGCCTGCCTTGGTGACCGGAGCCAAAGGACGCATGTGCTTAACCATCACTGCAAAAGGCTTGAGTTGCACCACTTGCGGTTCCTCCCACACACCTCATATCCAGTATAAACCGGGAGAAATAAGACGGGGAGGTGTGTGAAAGAGGCCTTTTTGTCCAGCCGGTCAATATTGGTTAGTCAATTGATCGGCTAGCACGATAAGGGAAACTTTATCTCTTGGCGAATAAACGGAGAAACTGCAATAAGTCCTAAACTGAGAAGAAAGATATGTAACACGTAATACAAGAGGCACCCCAGTATAGGGATGCATGCTAATGCATTCTGAAGAAGGCAGTGATGAGAGAAAGGGTTCAGAAGAGAGTCTGAACAGGATACACAAAACATGCGAGCACGTTACTGACCGACGCAATCATTATCAGAAAAGGAATGGATATACCGATATGACCCATCTGATCCCAACGTACTCGTCGTTACTTCGTCGACGGCGTACTATAAGTACATTGGTGGCCTACTAGTCCCAAACGAGCAGTGCAGTCGCGGCCGCACATATCGCAACGCCATACGATTATGTCACTACGACCTATGGCACCGATGGTTCTCTTGCGTACCACGCGCGCTTTCGTTCCCGGCCGTGCAGTAACTTTTCGGTGAACTTGCGGACGCCCTTCCGAACCATATTCCTCCGGGCCGTCCGGTTCAACGCCAAGTCTTCCTAACATCTAGAATCACTATTACAACGTGAAAGGCTTGGCTGGATAACATCCTGGTATCTCCGCTTTTGGCCATCAGGATTTTGTTCTACCTATTCCGTCTGTCCGTACGACAGCTGCTTAAGAATACAGTCACCACCCATTCAGCAGTCGTAGCCAAGTCGACGGAGCTTATTTAGTATCAGCAGGGCTTTCACTCCATCCATGTCCACCCACCGCAATACCTCAGTGTTCGGAACTATGTCCGACCAGCGAATGCCCAAGGTGCACCTCAGACATTGCACGTGGAAGCAGCTGGGGAAGCGCACGTTCCTTTAATACGATGTCCACGGTTCACTGTTGTACAGCAGTATAGGCAGCACCATTGAGCGGTAGACAGGCTGTGGTTCTGCCAGACACGACTTTCAAGACATCCGAAAATAACACCAACCTTTGGTACACGAGCTCGCAACTCGTGGTCCACGGACAGATCTGTCGACAGTTTGCTATACAAGTAGAAAAATTTCGCGCAGCTATCGACAACGTCTCCATTGACGCGGATCTAGACTGGAGGTTTCGAAAGTGTACCTACACCCACATAAACGTAAACGATGCATGTAAGAATGTGATTCCATCTAGAGAAGTTTCTCTGTATATGTATCCTTTTATATATGTACACACTTAAGTATTTTGACAGGATATAAGTCCCTAAGCGTGAAATCAAGCAATTTCATGTTTGTGTGTTAATGGATATATATTGATATTATTATTATGTGTTGGAATCCTAATAGGTTCCCATGACATCCGGTTGAGAGGTCCATCTGTTCCCCGCGAAAGTGTTTTCATCCCCATCTCGCCCCCATCAAGAAAAATTTCGTGCACATTTCCCCGAGACTATGTATATGGAATAATGATCAAATTCTTCGCCAATACATCCACTTCATCCTCCAAGCACTCATTATCCGACACGACGTAGAGCATTAGGCCAATGATCACCTTGTTGTGTCCCAAATGGTGTAACAAATCAACTATTTCATTGAATTGTGAAGATTCCAAGTACTAACGTCTCAGAAGTATGTAGGTGAAAGTTTTTTGCTTAAAATTGCAATTTTCCTTCATATAATGTCTGTTTTGTTGCTCTATTCACATAGCTGACTCATTGTGCGATATACAGATTTGATGTTCTAATATGTATACGCTTGAAAATCTGTACTTTGACCACGCTTTCTTGAGCGCGTTTCTCACAAATGCGTCCAGGTATATACCATTATTATATGTATATATGAATATATGAGTATGTATGCAGTTGTTTGAAGGATGTGTGCACGGGATTAGGTTTGACATGTTGCGTATATATTTATCTTTATATAGTTATATTATAATATGTAACATACGTAGATCACTGATGAGTAGTCGGGGATTTGATTTACTTTCAAGTTGAACATCACCCACATTTGATCGCAGCGTTCGCA
>QNGE01009885.1:0-11640 GCA_008508345.1 Paragonimus westermani
TCCCACACGCGCCCCCCTCAAACACAAACGGGGAGCCTACGGTGTTCAAGGAGAGATTCTTCACTGCATTGCCTATTTTCCTGATAACAGAACTTTTAGAGTCAAGACCGCATCAGACCTTCCGTTTCCCTCTTTCATTTCTGCGGCAGTTCTCTCAAGGGTCATTGCCAGATCCTTTGTTATTCCTCATTTACGGCAATGACCTTTCAAACGATATTTACAGCAACGCCCTCTTATACGCAGACGACCTAAAATCTGGAATGCCTCTGATCCCAGTGCACTACAGCTGACTTCGACGCGATCGAGCGCTGGTCGGACGATTGGAGTCTCCAACTAAATGACAGTAAATGTGCTCACATGTCACTGGGTGAAGGTTCTGGCAATACCTTTGTAATTCATAGTGCGTCTGGCACAGTAGATATGAGAATCGATCTGAAGAAAAAACCGGGCGACTGGTTGTCATCTAACTTGTCCTTCACGTATCACCATGAGATGGCGGCAAGAAAGGGATTCGCCGCTCTTATGATGATTGGACGCACTTTCCCCCGCATAGACAAGGAAGCGTTTCGAACGCTTTAGGGGTTTATATTAGACCGCCCCCTCAAGTATGCGAATCAGGTCGGTATACCTGCCTGAAGAAAGACAGTAACTGTTAAGCGTGTCTAACGCGCGCCTACCAAGGTGGTCGCGGACCTGAGCATTGTTACTTACGAGTCTTGACTTGAAATTCCTGACCTGTATTCAGCTGAATTTCGAAGACTTCCTGGTCTCGTAAAACAGTTCTTCATTATAACGAATGATGACAGCCGGCGAGGACACAATAAAAAGCTTTACAAGCTTCGTCCTCGGAACTTTCTTAGACAGCAGATATTTTCTTACAGGGTTATTAACTATTGAATTCGTCAGCAACGCTTCTAAAGTGCGTTTAAAAGCTTTGCTTGAAACTCATTTATCCAAAGTTTCGTTATGCAGAATGGCTACCCAATACGTTTTATTCAGAAGGCGATGCAGGTGGTAGAGTTGAAACTTAGGCCAACCTCTGTGAACAAGAAAATTGCGTTCATTAGTCCTCCTTTCAAGGGAGATCCCATGGCCGAAATTATCTTCAGAAAGCTAAGAAAGTCAGTCGAAACAACCTACCTTGCCGCTCAATTGCGCATCAGTTTCCGTTCAACATCCGTTATCATGTCACAACTCAGAGACAAGCTTCCATGTTTTACAACCAATTATTGTGTGTACTCATTTATTTGTTCGTGTCCAGCAACATATATTGGCCGTACTACAAGGCGATTGTCGGACAGAGAGCGTGAACACCATCCTGCGTGGTTGAACAGTGGTGTGATTAAAACGGTTTCAAGCGCGATTGTTGCTCACTTGACGGACTCCAATCATTCTGTCATTAAGAAAGATGCTTTTCGGATTGTCTACCGAGTGCCAAGGAATCGATCAAAAACGGTGAGATTTCGAATGTTGACCGTTGTCGAAACCACCAGCATCCGATTGCGCGAACCTGACCTCTGCGCTCAGAAAATGTTCGTTCGGACACTTAGCCTCTCCTGGCCCACAAGCAATCAAGCCCATGATTTGGAACAGTGATCACGTAACTGATAACAAACACGTCGTCCTTAACCTATATTGACCGTTTTTCTGACTCACACCAGTCACTTTTTTCATATTTATTGTGTTGTAGTTGGCCTGATGATCAAACACAGAAAACAAGTCTTGTTCGCTACTCTGTCGTTCTCATGACTTCAATGGGTATTTTCGACCGAATTAAATAATCTTATTTTGTTCTTGCTATTCATTGTAATCTCCAAGACCAGTGTTATACCTTGTTTTCAAAGATCGCCTTTCAGATCAACAGACGCCTGCTCACGCTAAGCAAAGAAAAGTGATGGATCCGGGAACCTTGGGCCCCTGCCTCGAAACCGTGTGTCAATCGCTGAAATCGCTGAAAACAAGTGTGGGCGAAACATTCTGAAGACGCATTCAGCCGCATTTTTCAGAGCGGCTTTGAACTATTTGAAACGTCAACTCCTACCCAACCTTGTAAAAGGTAAATGAATATAAAATCACACTTTTTGGACTGACTCCGAGGAACAAGCGAACTGTCCTCCTTCCCGCCCCGTGAATCGAAGTTTCGTAAACTGCAATCGTTTTCGTTCCGATTGCGCCTTTTTAGAGTAACCAGGCACATCCCAGCGTGCTTTCCACATTTGCGTCGAGAAGTGTACATCGCCGTTATTGTCAAGCTTTTTTGGCAGCTCATCGAATAGCCGCGAGCTCTCAAGTCCCCACAGAAAGTTTGGACCATTCAGCTACATGTACTTCTTGTGAATAAACTTCCCAGTTTTCTCGCGAGTCCACATCAGTCGGGTTTGACTCGGGTGACGCGTTTCGCCATCGGCATCCCCGGGTTTAGTCACGGATCGTTTGAACGCGGTTGGCCACAAACTTAACAAGGCAACGAGAGGCCTGCCCCAAGTACTCTGAAGCAGTGACGGAGTCTGGTTAAGGCAGTATAATTTCAGGGGTCAGCTTGGGTTCATTCATTATGCACCTCGCCAATCTGGTGGCCAGTACCGCAACTGCAAGTTCTAACCACGGTGTAGACAGGGGCCTCAAAGATACAACCCGAGATTATCATACGAAGTAGCAGCAAAAGATGATGCCATCGCCTAAGATGTCTTGAAGATGGCCGGCAGCCCCATATCTCATCTCGGAGACGTCAGAAGACATATGCAACTACGAATGCGTTGGCGCTTCCCCATGGGGTCTGATAAAACGCTGTACGACAAGTAAACTTTGCATCGTTAAGCCCCGTGGTCGCTTGTCCTATTCTACTTCGTACCTTTCTTCCAGGGATGTATCTTATTCGAAATTCGCGCCACATAAGCACTGAAGTAAATTCCGACCGCGCAAAACGAGCGTAGCAGTGAGCCCTAACGGGTCGTATACAGATGCGATAAAGACCAATAAGCCTATCCGACTGAACGGCCTCTTTGGTGGAGATAGGCGAAACCTGAAAAAGGTCCTTTGACGCGTGCCACCGAACTCCAAGTACCTTTCGGTGACTGTTGTCACTTAAGTCCTTTGCTGTTAACACAAATATCCTATCGTTTTATGGTACATCAGCCAGCGCCCCGGATGTGTTGCAGTCCACTTTTCCAGTTCATATCCACCCAAGAGAAACATTCTACGTAAACCATGCGCGACACTTCTGGCATCTTCAAGTGCAACCGCCAATAGACAGCGGTCGTCAACGTGAAATCCCCGTCTACAACCTGATTGACGAGCCTGCCAAATCGATGTCCATTATCGATTTCGGTGTTCCAGGGTGCATATGACAAACAAATGAAGCCCCGAAAGGATGGACCATGATCTCACACGTGTCCGGTCGGCTAGACATTGACTCGTCACCCCACCAAAGGGGGCATAATGCCCACTTGCATCTTTCAGGAACCTCCGCTTGCAAGAAGGTTTCACGCATGTCTGATAACGAGGCTACTAAACATTTGCAGAACCGTAATAAAACACGCATCAGGCTGCTCGTCAAAACTTCTCCTTGATACAAGTCTTTGTCAGAAAAGTGCCTTTGCATTCCGTCATGCAGTCAACTACAATTTGCAATTTTCCGTGTCTAATGGGACTGAACATTGAGTGGTCGGGTAGGTTCCACTGGCGTAAGGTCTTGTTCACACTAATATGAACTATCGATGTGACTCTTGGTCACATGTGTCTCAATGATCCAGTTACATTTATGTATCAGTGTGACGTTGCTGGAAAGTCCCTTAGCTAGTAAGTTAAGTCTTACCTGAGTGAACCACCGGCTGTCGGGAAGGCATTCACCGTCAGGCAGTCCTGGTAACCCTACCTCATGGTGGTCATTCTTGGGCGTACCGGTGGACTACGATACGCCAGCTCGTCGATCATCACGAAGCTAGCCCCATCATCGGAACATCCGCACTCGACAAACTCTACGTCGAACACGCGTTGAACCAAACGTTTTAGACTAACACAATTTGAGCAGCAAACTTCGGCCTTGCTGCTTACTAACAGTAACATGGGGCCTCCCAATGTCCAAACCGAGACGGTTTTCACAGCGTACGGCTGACACATGCACCTGCTTGTCAATCCATCACCAAATGTGTCTCCGACACATCTCAGCTTGGTAATGAACCGACTTCATCTTTCTCCAACGCGACAATAGGCAGACCGACCGAGTGAGACCGACGCTGCACGTTCTCCTCGGATATGGTCTTCGCCCATCAGAAATGTACACTACAGTGAAAGGCTTGTCGACTCTTGTCCGCCTCCGATCACCGAAGACTCAACTTCTAAACTCAACTCTTAACATTTACCAACATCCGCCTCATTCAATTCACAAAGTCTGCGTGTCTGCTGGCTTGGTGGTAGCCCTAATTGCTGAGATAGAGGCTACGCTACGAGTGTGGCATCAGAGCCGTCAACTAGAAAGGCATACGTTTCAATCTCGGTGACCACTCCAGTAGGCCCGACAGGCACGGAGCCAACACGAACCCTTCTATCATGCCAGGAGGCGGCTTCACGTTTGACTCCTTCACGTCGAGCCCAAGCCCCTAATGCGCCGGGTTTGAGTGCGTCAGTGTGTGATGTTGCCTTCCGCATAGAGACCGTGAATATTATACATGGGTCATGCAGTACTCGGATGTGTGGTTTGACAATGGGCAAGCAAAGCGTCGTTCACACATTCTAGAAACCTCACGTCACCCCTCCAAATCGCCGACACATCAGCAAACCATGGTCGTCACCACATGCTGTACACTGGTGCGGCTGATTCACTTCTCCAAAGACGATTGATAGAGAGAGTGTTCGGTGAGAATCCCCGAAGAGGCGCGTGGTCTTGTTCCCACTGATGTGACCCTGAGTTGATCGAGCAATGGGTTGGCCATGCAGGCTATTAGAAACTGAAATTTGTCTCATTGTGAGCTCCAGACACTAAAGGGAGGCTCCCGACCAGTTTTTATGACAGGGTTAGATGCTTCTGTCCATGCCATTTGCGTAGAACAGGAAATTCTGTCCACGATACGCGGAAGGTTTTTTGAGTAGCTTAACTTAGACGAACGTTTTAGTTGGAATAACGTCATCTGACATCCCTTATCCGAATGAAAAAATGTTGCTGGTCCTCAGTGTCCTACATAGCGAGCCTTGGGACGTTAAACATGTCCTCGGTAATGGCCTGAATAATTTCATGGGGTCTTCCAAAACGTTGTCTTAATGTTTCAGTCGCCCGAATAATTTATGCCTCGCTGGGCAGCAATACTCAGTGTTCGACAGCTGTCGTAGTCCGACACTCACAATAATAAGTCACGTAGGATAACTCATCTCCTTCGCCGTTTAATCCGTTGGGCACGTCAATCCCAAACTTCCGCATAGAGCTATGGAGCTCTAGGGTCAGCTCTTCAAAGGGCTCTAACTCGATTTTTGGCAGACCTACACTGATGGCTAAGTTACGCATATGCTTTTCTGGAGAACTCCCTTAGAACCCGTAATCATGAGGTCTCATAACGAACTGAACGAGAAAACAATTACCTCAGTCCTTCCAGATGGCTCCACAGTATTTCTAAACACGAACCCTTTCTTCAACCTCTTACAAGCCTCCAGCTGTGCCCTCATGAACTTCAGCTCCTCTTACTTTAGACGTTTTATTTCGAGAAGCATGTCGTTCATCAATAAATGTCGCTCAGGTAGACACCCAGTAATAGCTGGGGCAAAGGTAAAGGGTTCTGACGCACACTGCAGTGGAGCTGCTACCTCCTCTACAGATACCCTCGGAAATCGTCCCAGCTTGGCTGGATGTCACAGTCACGTGATATGGCAGACACTTCGTCATTCAAAGACACGTCGCTGTGGATATCAGGGGAGCTTTCGGGACAAAAACGCATGTTCAAAAAATAACCTGAGGTACCAATAACGGGATCATTCAGAGTTGTTTCAAATCATTATCGATGTGGGTCACTTGAGGTTCAGCGGTCAACCCTTGGTGGTAGGGAACGGGACTGTTATCTGAAGATAAGGGGTAGAAGGCACACCCATTGATTTGCTTGTCCTCGAGAAATCTTTAGGCGAATTGTAACTAAGAGAACACACCCCCGCAGCACGTGTGTTAAAGCCGATCCGCTAAGCCATTGTAACTGAGAGCCGATAAACTTCAGCTAGATGACAAGTAGATTTGATCGCCAGGGAGACGGATACATCTAGCGCTGTTAGGCCCGGAGGTCTAATTTTTGATCAAATTACGCCTAATCTGCTGGCAACGTCTGTCGATAAACTGGATCCGGAGTGGTTGCCTCTGTAATGCAGTGAGCGTCAGCAAATTCCGAGCAAATACGCAACCGATTCGGATCCAAAATATGAGATAATCGTAAAGACAGGTTTATTATTGTTAAAGCGCTAAGGTGCAAGAAACTTATCATTAGCCAAGTGGAAAAAAATAACAACAAGCCCTGATATCGGATCCGAGATTAGCGGTTCAAGTGAATGCGATCAAATGCAACGGTCCCGCAATAGCGGAGCAATCAAGCGCAGGATGAGACCAGAGTGCACATAAACAAAGACCCAGCAGTGGGAGGTAAGTGAGAGAAACCCAAGTGAGAAAGATTTTCCGCAAGCAAACTATCTTTAGATTTGATAATATATCAAGCTTGACGTTCGTGGGATAAATGAATTTTTGTGCGTACAATTCAGATGGTTATGGTGTAACAATTCATGAACTGTTGCGCATGTGAGTCAAACTATCTGCTGGTTCCCTCTGCTCTGTTGTCTGTTTCAGGTGGTCCGCTTACTCATTACTGAACATGATTCATACCACATGAACGTTTTTAGATCGGTGACATTATCACCCCCTTGACTGACTTCCAGAGGAGCTCTAGTGACTTGTCAGTCACGTGCTGGACTTGATGTTGTGCTGTTTGCTGCCTCGTTTGTGTACCGCCAACATACTTGTTGTGACTGTTCGTTCGCGTCTCTCCTCCGATTCCGGATTGTATCGGCAGTGTCCGTGAACGTTCTTCTGCGTGTAACTTACCATTTGTCGTCACTGCTGCCATCGGTGGCATAGGTGGGATTAATACCAAACCCACTATCACTTCGCTCTCGCTGTCGGCGGCATTCACCACCAAAATGAATGAATTATGCTGTGAGGTGGGGCCATCACCAGGTCAGCCCTCTCTGTACAATCTTGATGACGACTTGGATGACTGGGCATTTAAAGCCAGAATTTAGTAATCAGTGGTGAACCACAAGTTTTGCAGCTTCTATATCCTCAGTTATTTGTGAAGCAATTCTGTGTTTTGCTGTGGCTTCACTCTCTCCACATAAAGTGGTGTTGGAAACCCTGCGAGGACTGTTCGGGCGAACGGAATGGCACCACTTTATCACGAAAGCATTCCATGCCAGACACCAGCGACTGTCGAAATCGGTAGATTCATTTCTTTTTGATCTGCGGGAGTTGACGTTTAAAGCACAGTAGACCCAAGAGGAGAGAAAATTGTCCAAGTTGCAATCGTTTTTTGTTCGGGGCTCTCTAATCAGAAAGCACGTGGCTTGGTCGCTATTAGACGTGATTAAGAACAATCGGACACTCGAGTTTTTGCAGAAACTGATGCAAGACCCCTGCTTCGTGATAGGCCCGATTTGTTTTGTTGCCCAAAATGTCCCCAGCCAATTCCCCTGACTAGCGAGTGCACCTACTTTAGGAGGTTTGGCCGCCGCGGACAAAGGTGTGGGCATGACTTCCTATTGAGAATGAACCGAGTTACACGAAGCAGGTCAACCTTATTGTACGTATCTGCAAAACCTCTTATCTTTTCCGCCAGTGCTAATGTAGATGAACCATTCACTGTGAATGACATATTAGACAATTTGGCCATCTGTTTTTTGATTGATGCTGGAGCCTCATGTTCTATATGAACCCGGCCGTGACAGCCCAGTTGAAGTGCAAGGTGGTCCAGCCTGGGTACCACCACCATATATTACCGGCCAGCGGCACCACCCTACAGACTGGCTCGCGAGTAATGGCCACAGTGCAGATGGCCAGTTTGTAGTAAGCAACCAGCTGCCATTTAACGCGAATTCAGCGACGGATTTCCTATGACGGCACTGCGACAGGATCGATGAGGCCTTGCAGACAATGTAGTTTCGTCATAAAACTATGAATGTTCGACCAGGAAGCAGGCCTCAGACGGCAAACAGGTCAGAAGCTTCTGATAAAATCGACGAACTTGAGTCGATTTTGATACAACCACTCTTAACTAGGACGGCATTATCCCCTTCCAAGAGACCGATGTTGACGAGCCTTCTACGTTCCTTCCCCGACATTTTTTAGTACACTAGAGAGAAACCTTGACGGACTGGACTCGTACAACACGGAATTGGTACAAGTGGCTACCACCCTCTTAGACCGAAAGCCAGAAGATTCCTATCTGCTGTCAGCCACATTCGAATATTATGATTTAACACATGCTTAACAAAAGGATCATACGGCCATCGACCTCCACTTGGGCACTTCCCGTCGTGCTGGTTACAAAGGACGGGAGCTTTTGGCTGTATTTCGACTACAGGCGTCTGAATGCCATACCAAAAAGAGATTCATTTCCTCTGCCACGTACAGACACCACACTCGACGCCTTACACCACGAAAAGTGGTTCTTTACGCTCGACTTGGCTTCGGAGTGCTGGCACTTTGAAGTCCGCCCTGCAGATCGTCAAAAGTCGGCATTCGCTATCCCATCCGGGTTGTGTGACTTTGAAACGATGCCGTTTGGCCTGACTAGCGCGCCTGCTACCTTTTAGCGATTAATACAGGTGGTGTTGCTAGAATTCTTAAAGTTATTCGGCAACATGAATTGTGACATACTGTTGCCAAACTCAAAGCACTAGACTTGGAGGATGGTATGGTTAGCTGGCATCAGGTCTATTTGCAGGTTTGTTCTTTTTAAGTCCGTGTGAGTGAATTTATTTTATCTGGGATGGAAGCTGCTAGCGTGGTCTCCCAGGGAACCGTTCTTGGACCCCGACCGTTCACACTCTTCACGAACGGAATGTCTAGCTTCGCAAGTTCCAAAATGCTGTTGTGTGCGGATGATATCAAAAAGGCGTACTTCACTCGGGCCCTGCAGTACAAAGAGGCAGTGCAGGATGACTTGGGTGCTTCTTCACGGTGGGCTACTGAGTATGCTCTACCATTGAACACTGTTAAATATCATGTCTCAAGAAACGGAAACCAGGTGGGTGTCAGCCAGTTTTTGATAACATTAAGTTGCAGGTGATAAATAAAGGGTCTGATCGACGGGCCTTAATGACTAGCGACCTCTTGCAAGCCGCCAGCTGTAGCACGCTAGCCCGAGAAGTCACTCATATGATGAACCTGCCCTGCCATTCAATAGGCCGGTTCACTGTAGAGACTTTTGAAGGAGTGTTTCTCGCTTATACCCACCCAAAAGTTATCCAAGCCTGTGCTCCCCTCTGTTGGCAGTTACAGGTTCGAATGCGTTCAGAGTAGAGGCACAGAAGGCGTACACAGACAATCTCAAAAATCCTGCTCGGAAAGACTTGACGCGCCGAACCTGTTCAGTCTTGAACATCGGCGAGCCCGATTTTATATATTTTCCCCCAAGTTCACTAATGTGGGACACCTTAGTATAATTACGATATTCGATCCTGGAGTAGGCAATAGTAAAGTCGATGCGCTACCTGACTTAGTTAGTCAGTCTCGTATTATACTGAACATTAACGCTAGTGGTTAGTTTAATCATGTTTTCTTTCTTTTAACGTGGTTTTGGTGCTAAGAGGGCATCATTCCTGTTCACCTGCTGTTCTAGTGTATTCCCTCTCATTCCCGTTTTTCCTGTACATGGGTGTGCATCTTGTACATACGTTGAAGCTCTCTGTGTGTAGTCTGCGTTCCGGGTTATTTCGTTGAATAGACCACGCACTTCAAGCTTCGGCTGTGGCGCTTTCCTCCATATTTTGCTTCGGGGTTCTTCTAGGGTTGCACTTGGTTGTGATTGCGGCCGGCCTAGACTGCATTCCGCTGGATTACAAAATACGCAGTCTCTGCGGGTAGCTAGTTGATAGTTCGTTAGGTACTACTAGCGATCCGATGCTCACTATTGGTGGTCTATATGTGCACACACCACATATAACAACGGCGTTCTTGTCCGTAGTTTGTATCACCCAACGTAAGAAGTAGCAATCGCGCCCAAATATGAGACAAGCACTTCAAAAGGAATGTATGCTTTAGTTGCGGTTGGTGCTGAATCACCAGTGTTGAGTCTCAGCTGCTCGCCAACAGAAACCGTAAGGACTTTATTCTATGCAAAGAGTAGTTCATCTGATACAGACCTTTTGACTGCTGCCGCAAGTGAGGCCTCTGGCAGCAAAGGTGGTAAAGCCTATGCCGTAGGATCTGCGCTTTCTTTTTGAAATACTGGTGTGACCAGACCTCAGCTCGAAGGCACCGGCGTAAGGTCAAATAAGTTCTTCCACTTGCGACCGGATCTACAACTATAAACACGGGCTTTCCTGCCATATCACTAACTACAGACGGTCATAAAGGGACAACGTACTCTGGTGACTAGACTAGAAGTGAACAGCGAGTTGGCGAGTAAGATGCTGGCCCACCTGCGAAGCAAGTACGAGATGGCTTTCGGCAGGAGGATGAGCGTCCCATTATATAGTATTTCAGAGCCATACTTAAGAGGGAACAAACAACAATCATTTGCGCTGACACCATCTGCCATCCATATTCCTCACGGGAGGATCATCAGAGGATATTGATATAGGTCAGGGATTTTGAGTGCGGAAACAGAGTCAGCTGGCCAACGTATCAGGTGAGACTAGACCGGTAGTTTCGGCGTTCGCACACCATTTCGATCGGGATCAACCGCTCGCAAAATCACTCAGTATAAGGGCCAATTCAAATATAATCTTAGATCAACCTACATTCGTTAGACTCCACCTCTCCGAAGGACGTCCGTTCGCTGCATAAATCGAAGGCAGGGGATACCGAACGCTTCCTCCATCTGGTTCTTTCTTTCACTGTGAATGATCCGCAAGTGAGTACACGGATTCCTCTCGCGTATCTTGAGTCCCCTGAAGCAACATCAAAAACGTGCACCCTGTCGCCGACAAAAATGAATCCACCCTTGGGCACAGTTCCCGAGAGCTCTCAATATAAAAGACCCGATCGCAAAGAGCCGCAACCTATGGGGGCCCATTACACAAAGGCCTGAAACATCAAAGACAAATACAGCGGACTGATCACCGTAGCCTGCGACTGCGACGTGACTTTCATCACAGAATCCCGGCTGGGACTGGATGTACAGTAGGATGGGCCGTATCCGGAGGGATGTATGGGGTTGCAAACATGATGGACCTGACCGGAGGCCCGGAGTAGGGGGCTTTTAATGTTAATTGCCGAAAGACATGTGCGGCTGCAGGGCCGCTTTCTCAGTATGTTGAGCATTCAACTCATAAAAGACGTAGTGAATTCAAATACACAGGCCATACCAGATTCGTGTGCGCGCCGTAGTTTAACGGAATCTGCCTAGAAGGCAAGGCTCACAACCGTTTTGAGGGTCATCACTGCTAAACCAAGCA
>QNGE01009886.1:0-11633 GCA_008508345.1 Paragonimus westermani
CGTCTGCATTCACTTAGGGTATTCTGAGACTGTTTTGAACCAATACACACATGTTCGCTCCCAATTCTTTTGTCACTATCACGGCTTAAAATTAGAACTACCTTTCCTGGTAGTATCCTCCACTATCCCACCTTAATTTGCACTCGACTGTGAGATCACTTCCCGCTGATTGAGGCTATCTGCGGACTTGTTTTTGTACACTCCATTTCGAAGTCTTTTCTGCTTGACGATTTACATGTCCAGAAACTTCACATCTGAAGTGGGGGCGCAATTCTATTCTGGCTATCTTAAGTAGCTCTGTCAAAATTCCAATCTTGTCGGCCACATTTTCTAACGTTTCTCGTATTTGGAAGGTAGTCCAAACAAACTGACCGTTTGAATAAGCGTTATTGAAATTATCCAATATGCGTTACTGAATGAATTATCTTGGATCGCCAGCAACGATTTAACAGTGATTGTGGTGGTTTCTGTACGTCATCTGAACGTAGTGGCACATATAATTAGGTGGGCGAATCCATGCGAATTTTCACTAACCTGTCATTTCCAATAGCAGATGAGATCTGTGTGTGCTGTATATAGTGAGCCAAAGTGGAGGCGATATTTGAGGGGACATAGTGTTTAAAGTGCACGGCGAGTGTGCCAGGTACATGCAGTGCACAGTAACGTATCATCTATAGCGAGCTGCACTGGAGACCCATATTTATTGCTCCGGAGCACCAGAAAACTTTAATTCCATGCAGGTTTTACTCGTAAAAATTGGTAAATTGGATGCACACGTTGGGTATGTAACGGCGGTCATCCGTACGATAAAAACATCCATGATCGCTTGATGGTAGTCTATGGTCTTCTTATTAATTTCTCTTCATACATCCGAAATCTCTCTGTAAACAATCGCGAACCTTCTCTGCAATGATTGACAGACCACTCGTATCGCGTGGTCGATGAATTGTTCTGAGAATGAAACTTAAGTTTAATACATTTTGAACGCCTGAGATCATTCAATTCTAGAACCGTGTTACAGAGCAGTTGTTTCATCCTTACTTTTTACTCCTGGACCCCTGTCAGTATATGCCCTTCATTTCACGCAGGCTTACCGGTTTTGCAACTACTGGGGTTATATTTGGCTGTGTTCAGGTGAATGATTAGCCCTGAAAATGGTAAATTAGGTAGATTCAATAATCTCCTTGAGACTTTTGACGCTTCTTGTCCCTAGATATATTACCATTAACAAATTCATCTGAAGAAACGTTCTCATTGGATAACAATCGGCTGCTCAGCGGGCCAATATACCGATGAACGCTCGCGGCGTAACAGACGCGATTATTCGAGGCTAAGCATTTCGGAGGGTGCTGTGGATAGTCTGAGCGTAGTATGAAGAATCAACAAACCCCCCAGATTTCACAAGCAAAGGTTAAAAAGACTACGGAGGCCTTCTCTTGAGCCTCTCTAGGATAGATGATGCGAGCTCATGTGAGTGCGGTGCTAGTCTACAAGATCTGTCATGGTTTCGACCAATGAACTTCCGAAAAGTGAGCCACGGTTCTTCATAGTGGGCCACCCGTACTTGGTCACAACCCGTTGTAAAATAGCCTTTGGGACGGTCCGCATGGAACGGTTTTCAGGGATGTAGGTGCAACCGTGCAAAGGCAGTGAAGGTCCAATAAATTTCCGTGGACATGTGAAAACCGAAAATCAAAGTGAGGCCCCATATGTTGGCAGTGTAGGCAACTAGGTGCCTGCCTACGAACGTCGGCGTTAACTCTCGAACTGAAAAGGCAGTCTGTTATTAGATTACTAGTGGCATGAATGTCAGGATGCGCAATGTTGTGTGGCTGACTAAAGGCAACACATTAGTAGGCTTGGGGCACCACATGTCTTAGAACACTCTTTGTTACATCATTCAGGATGACATCATGACACAGGAATTCCATATTAGCCTTTCCAAGTTCTTGTCTGGCCCAATTGATAGTCTACTCGTATTGATCTACGCTAACACACGAGGAAAGGAGGGGCTGCGGGTGTCGTTGTTCTGAAAATCTAACCCATAGCAAGTTGTCCGGGCAAGGATAGACGAAGTCCAAGCCACGAGATAAAGACTAAGTAAAAAGCGGAAAGTTGTGTGCAGCGTGGCCGAGGCTAAATTGCCTCCCAAAAAAGAATAGTCCAAACGATGTGACTGCGGCTGAAATGAGGATGTCCGTCCCCCCTACCGGAATCCGGTGGCAGGGGTGAACTAGATCAACTTTACCCAACGCTGTCTTGTCAGTGAGGCATGCATGTAACAGGAGGTCTTGATTGGCATGACACTAGCGGATCGGTATTCCAAATATTATAGGCACATTTGAAGTGGATGGAGATGGTGCGTTAGTGAATCGAACGACATGTTGCGTTTCTCAAATTAAAGGTTGAAATATATTTCCCGCCAAATAATGAGAGGGTTAACAACCCTGTCGTTAGTCCGAGCAGCTTGAATGTTGAGATCTGTTTGATAGTGAATCAGTTTGCGTCTTCATGCATCAGCCATGAAGTTGAACTGTAGAAGATAGTTGATCATTGGGAAGACAACCTCTACGGATGCAACCATGGATACCGAGCAAAACCTTCGCCAACTAACAATGGCAAGCGTCGGTCTGAAGTGGCGATATATGCGCTGCCAGTAGCATGGAGTGTGAATAGGCCACCTCGCCGAACTTTCAGGGGACCATTTTGGCCTTCATTCCGGTGCAGATTAGGGATGTGAAACTGAGTCCAAATTTTTTGTGTGAAAAAGGTCGACGGATAATTGGCTAACAGGCCGCGTTTACCGTTACCACGTTCCCGCTGTTGCGTTCTTTTGATTGAAGCATCTCAAAGAGGCAGAACAACGCATCCCCGGGAAGTCGAACGTGTATGACAGAACGCCATTTAGGTCTTTACTCGCCGGGGCGGTGCTAGTGCAACTGTTTGCTCTGAAGCTTTTCTCAAGCCTGTCCAGCCCATAGACTTTATACTAACTAAACTGCTGGGTTTCATCTAGAAGTTTCTGAGATGGACTAACGCTGACAACTTACAGTTTGGTTGAATCCATCGTTCTCCGTCTTCCGAACTTCTTTGAGACGAATGAATCATCTCTGAATTGGGAAGAATGACTTCATCAGAGTGTTCCATATCCTTTTGTGGCAAATAAAGTCTCAGCTTCACTCCTAAATTGCCAACTGGTGTTACCCTGATTGAATCAAATTATGCTTTTCTGATCCCAGTTGGATTCCTCGGTTCCAGTGTTGAGTTCGCGGGCTTGAGGATGGAGGCCCAGGTCACCCGGACCACGCAGTTTGCATGATTGTTTGTTCAGCTGGTTTCTAGTGACCTGAAGCGGAGTCATCGAAAACATGTTGTAACGTAGCTTTTGCAAGTTACTTAAAGTACCAAGAACAGAACAAAACACCGATCTAACAGAAGAATGTAAAATACTAGTCGGACGATTTCTAAATTAATTGAAAATCCTTGTAGAAATCATGTAAGACAAACTTGGTTTCAGCGAACAGAACTGTTTCCCATACATTCTCATCTTAAGCTTGGACGATTATATGTCAAATCAATCAACAATGAGGAAAGATTGATGAGAAGTGATATGAGGGTAATGTGACTGGGTGAAACACAAACACGACTTAATTGTGGTTATTCTCACAATATTTCAGGAGGTCGGTGTCAATTGGGGCGAACTGGGGAGGGATGGGATCAAACTGCCTCATGAGCTCAGTGTATGTGTACGGCCAAGGTAAACGCAAGGTTTGAAGTAACTGTTGTTGAACACACGAATCCGATTGAAGTAATCGGACTGCGACCACATCGGCTATAAACAGGATGCGCCACTTGATCTTTATTGGCGCCTTTCCAAAGTGTCTGCTTGAGCAGATTGTGGAGCGGCACCACCAAACTGAGGGCTGCTTCTCTGAGGATCTGAGAATGAACCATGTCTGGTGTCATGGCACTGAAGGGATTGATCTTAATCGAGAGATCCAGAAGGTCGAGCACAGAGAAGCCAGCCGTCAGGAGTGGGTGTTGGAGGTTACTCCAAGGAAGAATTGGGTGCCGGTCGGCGGAACCACATTGTAGACTGCTGAATAATATTGCCTGAACACCTCGCAACCCTTGAGGTTAGAGGTGGTTTCCCCATCACACAGCTGCGAAGGGGGCGCTGAGGGCTCAGTTTCCTCCGGTGGCACATGTAGTCGAGAAGAAAATTCTTATTCTTGCGGGCTGCTAGTATAATTTTTGACTGAACCTGTTTTGTGTTTTGGCGGATTACTCTTTCACACCCGTTTCGTAAAGAGCGATTATCCCCTGCTTACCTGATAGTTTCTGCTTAGACACTGGAAGGGAACGTACATCAAGAAAGCGACGTATGTTCTGAGGAAGCGGTGCTCAAGAGGAGAAATTCGATAGTTTGCGAGGGACGAATACCTCATCCGTTCCGTGAACAACAGCTTCAAAAGAAAGACAGTTTTTGCTCAATGAGTCTGAAACGAGACAGAGAGTACCTGTGGATCTACTTAGTGCGCTGAAGTCTGTGTTCTGGAAATTTCGAAATAATCTTCACTACTGCATTTTGGAGCCAGTAACATATGAAGTCAAAAACCAGCAACACATTAGCAATATGCTTCAGTGGTATGATAATAATGTATATTTCTCAAGGCATACGTGAGAAGCACGCTTGGTTCTGCGCGATTACTGTAGATATTTACAAACCATACAAAAAAGAATGATTAAACAGTAGCACAAACGTGAAGTTTGTTGCAAGAAGTACGTGGTCAAAGAGAAAATGACTGTAGATAAATAGATAGATAGATAGTTCGGTCACTTCACAGATTTAGTCTCAAAAAATGGGATGTTACACTAATTAACTGTTTACAATGTTGTGGGATGGGCGATTTTCCAAATATTTCAAGGTCACTCAGGGAAAATGTCCCAACGCATCTTTGGAATTTTTTGCTGTTAGGGAAATTGTCAAGTTAGATCGGCTTTGGCGAGACATGGCGGAAAATCCTGGAATCAAGCGAACGAATGGGCAGATTCTAACGCAGCATTTGGTCGATTGCTCGAAAACGTCACAAAGTTGAACATCTCGTGAACCGTTCAGCTTAGACGAAGTTCCGTACGTCTATCCGTTGTAGGATCCATTTCCTTGTTCAATGGATAATGTGGGAATCGGAAGAGAGAATGTAATTCCACACGTTGGATGAGAAAATATGGGGTTATAACATTTACTATGACAGACAATATATATGGGGAATTTTTGACGAAGAACTCGTTAGATATTATTTTTGCTATGATTATTGGAATATATAACCCTGTCTACTGCTTGNTTACTGGCTCCGACTTCACTTGGAAGTTTATTCCAAATGTAGGAATACTTTACAGGGAAGAAGGTTGCACGTATATTATTCCGGGATATCGGGGCTGGCAAGGTGGAAGCCCTATTTCTTAGACTATATGGAGGACTGTATTGTAAGTGGACGGTAAACGCTGTGGTGATCGCATCCAAATGTATGAGTTTATACAGCAGCGTCAAGTTCAACTTCAGTCTACGCAGCCAAAGTGGATCAATGCCAAGTTTTTCACAACGTTGTCTATAGGTGAGCGAAGAGGAATATCCTGATAAGGTTTTGGTGAACGATCGTTGAAGGTTTTCTACCACAAGCCTGTCGGACTTGCGTAGGTGGCAGTAAACGAAGGTGCAATACTCGAGTTGAGGCCGAGCACACATTTTGTAGAGCGTCAGCTTCGCAGCTGGTAGGATGAACGCCTTTTTGATGCAGCCTATTGTTCTTTTAGTTTTTGCTACCTGGAAGCAAAATTGTTCAGAGAAATTGAAGGAAATTGAGAACCGTACTCCTAGATCTCTGACCGAAGTGGCTGTATCATTATTACAACCATCTGGTAGTTTGATGACCACTGTGTCTACCAGGTGGGCTTCATCTACGATAACCAGACCAAGCAAGAAGGGTGTCTGTTTAGAACAGCGCCTTGTAGGCAGCTTGACATGATGTAATCAGGCTTCTTCATAAATCATCATCGCCTAGGAATTAGAAAACCCCCAGTCAGAGTCCCTAAGAAATGCATCTATCCAGTTTAGTTCGGGTGCGTTGAAGTCACTCCTAATTAGATTATCTAGGAGACGCTTGGCAGACATGAGACGGACCAGGGTGGCAAGAATTGTCTCGTAGTCGGATGCGTTGCATGAAGGCCAAGAATACATAAAATTACGAGGAGCGTGTCACGTCAACGAAGGGGGAGTTTGAACCAGAGTGCGTCGCAATTCTGTAGGGGTTGGATGCCCCGACAACAGTGGGCGCCAGGAGCTTCAGGCTTGAGGAGACAGCACAGCCTCCTATGCGTCCACAGGAGAAGTCCGTTGGGTACATCGAGTACCCTGAAAACGGCAGTTTGATGTCACTACTACCCATGGAGAGTCAGGTCTCTGTAAAAGCAAATACATGAGGGCTAGTGCTGTGCACCGATTAACTGATTTTTGATAGCTTGTTTAAAAACTCAGAAAATTATCGCACATCCACTTGGGAGCTGCTTGATCATTTCGCTGAGTGCGAAAAGCGACGGAAGAGCTTGTAAAAGCATTCCTATTGGCGGATGGGAATGCGGAAGGGTGATATGGTTTCGTGATCCCTGTTGGAGATTAGCTGGTTTATCACAGTCTTGGCGTATGTCACCGTCCCTGTGGGACGTCCGCTCCGGTTGGCTCAAGATCAATGACTTTCGGTTTGTCTTCGCTTCCTGAATTGCCCGGGCGTGGTTTGCAGTTTTGCACCCCGGTAAAATTGAGCGGCGTTTTAGATAACAAAAGAACCTGGGAGGAAATTAGCATTTCTAGTTTGAAAGAAACGCGAGTGGAATGATCCAAATATGAGCCGTTTAAGATGCAAACTGTGGCCCCAACAAACTCATCCGATCATAAATTTAGGGATAAATTGATTTCCAACGGACCTTTTCAGAGACGGATTGATTGGAAATGTAGAGGGAGAATGCTTGCGTGCGCCTCTTTGGACACTACTGTTCCACGCCCCTGCAGCTCGATAGACGATTGGCCATCTAAGTAGCCGAAAGCAGCTGCCTCTGATGTGGGTAGGGACGAGAGGTTTTGCGCTAGTTTGAATTTGGGGTCAGCGTTAACGCTTGGCCTTGTTTTGGTGAGCGAGGAGAGCTTCTGTCGATCATTCGGTTAGCAACCCCTTGGAATTTTCTTCGGATTAACATGGTTTCTTCAGCACATACGCTTTGTACAGTATTCCCTCCGTACCAGTCCTCGCGGGAAACGTCACAAGAAGTGTGAGTGACTTCTTGATATCTTCGGAGTGGAGACTGCCAGCAGAAAACAAGTTTGCGAACACTGAAAGAAAACAGGTGTTTAGGGCCGCCCTGGTTTATCCACCTGGAAGAGATGTGGTCGACTGTCGTCTCCATCAGAAGAGCTTCCTCCTATAAAGTGCACTGTTCCTCAAATGTGTTATGGCTGTTGTATAGGCGTCAAGGCCGCCACTGTGCCTCACACTCTTGCCAAGGCTCGAAATGTGATCTGATTGGTCGCGGCTCCAACGACCAACGGCTCACTCATCCATGTACTTTAAAATGACCCGATTGCTTGTAAATGCGACAATACACAATGCGCTTCTTCTGAGTGACTCGTTCTCACTAGCGTTTTTGTTGTCCGTAAGGCATGTAGCGGATGTGGCTTGGCTACAGATACAACAATGGCCTTCTCACTTTGAGCCATGAATAAAGTCACTGTCTTGCAAGCAATCGCCAAGCCTGGAAGTGCAGGCGCAGTACACTCGTTCAGCTAGCTCATTTCTGACTTCATGCCAGATAAACATCTCTGTGCTTCAGCCAGAGCTCTCTCTACCATGACCATCAACAACGCACTAACAATCTGCAACGCCTCGAAACTAAGCTGAAACGTTTCGGTGATTGATACACATGGTAGAGGGCTGCGTGTAGACAGTAGACTGTAAATTTCTTTTTAATCTGCGGGGCAAAATGTTTTCCAGGTGACTGAAGTTATTATAATTCTGTGACGTGTTTCAGCTGGTGAAACCGTTGAATTCTGCTGGTGGAGACGATTTTCGTTTTAATCTTCCACAAACGTAAGCACAGGGTGTGCGGTAGAGTAGTGAAGGGTGCTGATAATAACGTCTGCGAGGTTTACCTGGGGACAGACACTAGTACCGTCAGGAGAGACAAAGGATCCACATGTCTACTGAAAGAAACAGAGAGTAGTAGCGTCGTCACCAACTGAAACTTACGTGTAAGATAATCACTGCACTGTACGCACTCAACCCTTAGCTATGCTTGTTGTGAAACCATGCTGGTTTGGGGGGGCGGTGTTAAAGTAGCTGCTTGCGTTGAGTGCCTGACAGTTGCTGTGTTCATAGAAATTTGACGATCACACTTCCTGTTTTTATTTAATCCATCCTCGTTGGTTCCTCTTCTTACACCGGAACTCTTCCTGATAATGATTACAGGCCTCATTTGGAAATGCTGACATGACCACTCAAGGTAAGCACGTGAAAAATCATCTCCCCCACAAATGCTGATCTTGATTTACTACTAAATCTTTATATCGTTTATTTGTAGGAGCATATTTTTGCGTAGTTTCTCCCCCTCACCTTCCATTGCCGGTATTTTTTAAGTGTACCCTAGTTTCACTTGCGCCTGATCACTCTACCATTATGTGATTTTTGCACTGATCATATTTACATGAGCCGTTAACCCCGGATTTCGTGTATTTGGTGGATTCAGTATCAAGGTTTGTTTTGAGCTCTCCCCATTTTATTCACCATAATGTTCTTGAACGTTAGCATCTCACTAGTGAGAAAATTGCCAACACTACCGTCTTCCCTTCTGAATTTCAATCGGTTGCTCGGCAGGCTCAAAATTCACGGACGCTGGTTGATTGCAGACTATTTCGAATCCTGTATACCGGTAGAGGTTTTGAGTAGATTAAGCGTTGCTCGAACACCCACTAGACGTGCGAGACCAACAAAGGTTGCACTTAACTTCTGATGCGCAGGGCGCCAAGGAAGCAAATAAATGGGCAGACATTCAAATCAAACTTCGAATTACTGACGCGAATGTAAAACGATCCGTTACATGTACGGACCAAGGCATTTAATGTCGACGGTATAGTTGCGCTTTAAACGCACAAATCCACTACTTGAATACGAAACACTAAAGAGAAATAGCCGCACAAGTGTACTTCGCATGTCTGTCTGATAATTGAAACAGAGCGCAAAATGTTCAGTCCCGCTAGAACATGGTGGATAAAAACAACTAGGTTACACAGCGTCCCTAAATCCGGTGGCACCATATGTGCCGGTGAGTATTCGGTTGAATGGCGGGAATGAGTGAGAATGACACATAAAGGGACCAAATATGAAATTCGAACAACAGAAGTAGCTCAACGGGATTTTCCAGAAAATTTGGCCACTGCGTGGTGTGCAGTCCACCAAATTCATTTCAGAATCTTTGTACCATGTGAATGGCACTGACACCTTCCGGTCGTTTCTAATATTGTGCTCTTTGTGTATACCTGCAACACAATGCTCTCGACTCAAATTCAGCGCATGCGACTGTTGCGCTCCAAGAAGATGACGTATGTTCACCTTGCCTCACATCTTAGTCGACGGGTTGACCGAAGTCGTTTAGGTCGTGAATGAAAGTCATTCTCCTTAACTCCCACCATGCGCCTCCGACGAAACCGGAGCACTAAGCAGCACTTATGAGCAGCACCGTCTATCGGCTTACCCCGCGGAAGCGATGAGCAGTTCACGTGATATATGCCTGGACTGATGTCTCACTCCCTACTAAACTGTTCGTCTAGAATAACCTCCGGAAGAAAGATGCCTCGGGTCGCGCCTTACGGTCATCGTTTTAGTTATCATGCAAAAAGCACAGGTTAATCCGTATGGGCCGAATAACATTGCACATCTAAGCTGGCAGGCTGATGGTTTCTAAAACTTGTGCTGGTCTTCACCAAAAGAACATTGTCCATCTGGAAGCAACACTTCTCGCCTAGCCATTCATCCAACCTGCAGAGTTGGGAAGTTTGCTTTATCAACTTTTGCAATATACCGGTACTAACTGGCGTTTTACAACTTGAATTCCATCCCGAGCACTGCTCACTTATTGTTAACATGCGTACGATTGTTTACTGAGGGCAGATGATAAGGGTCACTGAGTCTTATTTCAGTGACAGCCTCCTGGGTCCTCAGCCGACTGACAATACCAGATACCGTGGACAGGCGATGAGGTCCATTGAGTCTTATTTCAGTGGCGTCCTCTTGGGTCCACAACAGATTGGGCATACGGTTTACCGTGGATGGGCGGTTAGGGTCATTGAGTCTTATTCCAGTGGCAACCTATGTATGTACATGTGTATATGTGTACATATACGAATATGCATATATGTTTATATATATGCATATACGTATACATGTGAAGATATATACATGTATACATATGTTTAACGTTATAGACGTTCGTTCAGATATATGTATATATATACATGTGTATGTTTATGCACATATATATTCATATGTGCGCACATAAGAATGCATAAATAAATGTACGTATATATACATACATTTATATATTAATATACATGTTATGTATATTTGTACATATACATATGTACATATACATGCATGTATATATATATATATGTGAACCGTTGTGGATGTATATATATGCATACATATGCATATATATATATCTGGTTCCTCAACGACACATATATACGTCAGTATAAATGTTCATGTATACATATGTACATATATGTATATATACGGATTTATACATATATACACTTGTGTGTATTGGTATATATATATATGGAAACACACATATATGTATATATAAGTATATATGTATATGTGTACAGACATACATAAGTACATATGCGTAACTATATATATGCATATATATGATATAAATGTTCGTAGAGATGTACATGTATGTATATATGCATGTATATATACGTGTGTAGATCTGCACGAATATTTATAACACCTTATATATATATGCACGCATATATCTACACACGTAATTATGTGTATATCCGTGTACTTAAATATATATATATAAAATTTCATATGCATAGCTATATGAAATTATATATATATATATAAGTATACATATATATTTAAATATGCATACATATATATATGTACATATGCATGTGCCTATGTGTACATATATACAGGTAGATATATATATATACGTGAAGGTATATATAGGTATATGCAAATATATATACGTATATATATACACATTTTTGTCACAATATACCTATATATCAGTCACCACATGCTTTCACATATTCGCAGATATTTCCCCATACACCTGAAGTATTTCTGGTATATATGGTCTACATATGTATTACACACTTGTCGTATATATCACACACATTCCTGCAACAAGCGTACTGCTTGGGCAACCGATGAGAAAATTCGGCTTCGAGTTTACTCAGCGTATTATTAAGCGGTTCAAATTATTTTCTACCGAGTATGAAAAGAAACCGACCTCGCCTGTAACATGCAGGCCAACCGAATCTACTCTGGATGCCCGTGAATTCGCGGACC